>MU859387.1:0-23470 GCA_033297205.1 Pseudoneurospora amorphoporcata
GGAGGTTAAGAAGATCAACAAGGCTTTCGAGACCAAAGTAGTTTATTAGCTGAATTGAACTACTGTTCCAAGCCCAGATTACTGCCCTTGTCACACTGGACCCTTGGACGATTGTGTTGTAGGTCGCTACGATCTGCGCGCTAACGTCTCATGCCCTACGGGAGGCGGAAGTAGACGTTAAAAATAACAACAACAACGATCTGCGCGCTTGGGGCGGAAATGGGGTTCAGAGACGGAAGTGTGGTCCGCTTCTGGATCAATGCCTTTAAAGGCGTGAAGGTAAGTTTCTTCGGCTATGCAGTCTATGAGAGAATGTAAGCTCATACCGTATCTAGTTGACCGAACTCCATCACATCTGGGCCAGTAGTACCAGTCTCTGGGAAGTCGTCAAGGCTCTGTTCCGCTGGAAGGCCCTCCCGACAGTCCTGTGTAAGTAATTGCGCCGCTTTGATTACTTTGTCCTATAACCCTTGAGTTCGTCGTGGTCTATTGAGGTTACTGACACTTTAATACTCTAGTGACAATCGTTTTCACGGTCGCAAATATAATCCTTTCAATCTTATGGAGTCACTCCATGTATGTACCAAGAGGACGTAACAATTCCCTTCAATGGGACCACAGACCTTCACATTACTCCCAATGTCACGTCAACCAACTTGTTTGGAACGAGATATTCCCTCGCACACCCAGTCATGACAACATATCTCGATATGTTGCCACTATATTACACATTTTGTACCCTAGATATGCTACCCTGTTGGTTCAATAAAGATTTTCCTCTTTGCTATATGGCCTCCAATTCGTTTGATCAGGCCTGTTATCCTAACCACCCTTGGTCTTGTGTTATTGGCTAAATGTTTATATAGCATGTTGCGAGTTTGTTGGTGCATGTTGAACGTTACAACGGGCTTGATTTGGATCGAGCAGCCCGTAGAGTCCTCCGGAATAAATGTCATCAGTTTGGTGCCAGCCGCCGTATGGGCCTTCATTCAGCTCGGCCAGGATCAACATCTCCTTGAGCTCTCAGCTTCCCGTCGCTGGACTTTGACGGGATTGTACTCCTCCGCCTCTCGTTATAACAAATCTCCCTCCCGTGGTTTCCTCATACTTCGCGTTGTCCTAAGCGCAAACCCCAAGCGATCCGTGCCGTCGATCACTCCATACTGCACCATCGGCTCGAAGTCAGCGCCTTCAACTCCTTGACAAACATGGTCGACCAGCTGTGACACTGAAGCGTTACTACTGCACGTTGCAAAGATGCTGGAAAGCCCGATATCTGATTGAGCTACGCCATCACCACATGGCGAAGGGATTGTGTAATGTGATGGGAGGATCGCCTTTGCAAACTCCAGGGGGCTTATGGAAAAGCTTCTGCCCAACCTCCACCAGCCCCAGAAGAGAACGAGGATGGCCATCGGTCCGATAAGGCTAACAATGACGGCAAGAACGAGTGACGAGCTTCTCGCGGTGTACTGGATGTGTACCTGGTGGCTGCTGTATGGGACCGTCTGCCACTTTTTGATCTGGTTGTCTGGCTTTTCATTACTAGAGGTAGCTGAAGTGTCATGGTCTGTCACACGGACATTCGACCTCAACCCTGACCCTACAACGTGAGGCTCACGGAGCCGCACATCTCTCAGCCTCGCGCAGATGCTTCAGGTATCTACGCCAGCTCAGACAGAGAATCTGTTCGGCCGTCAGCACTGCTTACCCGAACTCCTCCCGACGCTACCGGCTAGCGAGCCAAACCCTGGAAGTGCCGAAGACGCTAATGAGGCACCACGAGACGATCCCAATCTCCAGAAGCGACCACAGCCAACCAGGCAAGAAGCAAGGCGCCTGGATGAAGGATGGCGCCAAAAGGAAATGAAGAATGGATGAAGGCATTCAGGAAGTTCCACATGTATGGTAGATGCCCTGAAGCCCCAGGCGACAAGGCTTGATACGTACCTCAAGTACGTACCGATTCCCTTTGGCATAAGAAGGTCTTGAAGCCCAACCTTCTCCTGGAAGTTGAAAGGATCAACAAGGCCTTCGAGACCAAAGTAGTTTATCAGCGGAATTGAACTACTGTTCCAAGCCCAGAATACTGCCCTTGTCACATGGTCATCCTCGGGAAGGTCCGCAGCCGCGATGATGGATATATGGAGGGCCAGATCGCGGTAAGTTTTGATGATGTCGTCCATTGGGCTGATGAATTGGGGATCGCATGGATCCTTCCATGCGTCTTTACCCTTGGGGGCTACATATGCGGTTGAGGGGTCCTCGTAGAGGTAGGCGATGAGATCGTTATTTTCGGGGTCACCGCTTAACGCCAAGGACCATTGATGAAGAGGGACAATGTACTGGGCGCGGTAGCGAGTCCTGAATAGCATCCTCCCCATTTGTTGTAGGACCATGGTGAGTAAATTCTGACGATAACCATGCTTGTTTCTCCAAGCATCTGTCAGTACTTGAACGGCACACTAAAGATTGTGTGATACAGGAGAAAAGGGTAAGGAAACGTCAGTACCACCACGACTTACATGCGCTCAATGACAAGGTCGTCTTTCCAGGTACTGTTGGGCTGGAAAGTTGCCGAATTATCCTCCGTGTTGAGGTTATATTTTACCAACGCAAGATACAGCCAGCATTCCTCATAAATTCGTTTTCCAATGCACCCAACTTCTGCTTTCCGCATACTTCTAATCCGTAGTGACATGTTAACGTTTGGCAGAACGGGGGCCATTTCCACGTCAGTCTGAAAAAGTTATATTTGTAGGGATTCGTCCGAGTCATCTGGCTCGGATTCAAGAGGCAGAGTGAAGTTGTAGGCATTGCTGGACGATGTAGAACACACTATATCCCAGCCAAATGCCTGCTTATGATTCAAACGAATTAGTATGGTTTGTCCCAGTTGCTGTCTTCTGAGAAAAGAACGTGGAATTTCAGCACTCGCCATAACAGCCAAGGAACAGTTTTCACAAGTTGCCTCGCCCAGTTGAATAGGTTTTTTAGCTTGAAAGTCTCGAAACACATCCATAAAGCGAGGTGAAACATTCTGCAGGGAGACGCCATCGTACGTCACGTTAGGCGTGATCGGGAGGTTGATGGTACCATTTTTCGGTACGCTGACAGTCTGGACAAAGGAAGCTCTTTGCATCAGCGGGCCACGAAGGAGAGCTGTAATGGCGACGAGCATAGATGCTACGTAAAAGCGGTAATGCAATCAGCAACGCCCTTATCCCTCCTATATTCTGAAGCAGGATAGAGGCGACTGGAACTTGAGTCGGGCAGATGAGGACAAGGGTTCAGGTACCTATAAGTACTTACCAATACTAAGCCGTAGTGCCCTCCTATGGTAGATGGCTTTGAGAGCTCCCATAAAGCTTGTAGAGGCAGTTCAATAATAATGAAGGTTACTAATCTGTACATGGCACAAGTAAGACAACTGCAGCAGACCGCCCTGGGGGGATTGATTGCCCAGCAGACTTAACTGGCATCGGCTCGGCTGCTGCCTTTGTCCAGAACGATATGACCGCTGCTTCAGCAAAAGCAATTCCCATTAGCGAGTTCGCAATGGTTGACGTGTAGGCCAAAAGCACGCCGGGTTGCATGAACCCAGACCACTCATCGACTCGCTTGCCGTTGCTCAAAAGAATGACCGCTGTCGCGGCTCCAGTGCCTGCAATGAGGAACTCGTTAGAGCAACATGGTGATATCTGTCTTCTTCTTCGCGTACCTACATAGTATGCTCAAGAGCAAGGGAAGAATGCCATAGAAGGGGAAACGTCGGAGAAATCCTGGCTTCCATGGTAGTCTAGCATGATCTCTGGCGAGCTGTGCGGTGTCAGGCTTTGGGGTATCGTCCACTCTGTCTGGCTGCTGCTCCGAACCCCGAAGCAGAAGAGTTTCGCTTGATGCTTCCATGGCGGAGAATAGCCGATATTTTCAATTGAGGGTGAACGTAGATGTCACGGTGATGTTTATTCCTCAAACCTTCCTGGATCCAACAGATGGATATACTGGGGGGATGGTGCGGCTGAAATCACACGAGAAGCCTCCCACTAGCACCCATTTGTGCTCATCCGAATCCATGTTCGTATTCCCCGATTGCTTGTGGTCCCTAAGCCACAAAAGAAGCAAAGGCGCCATGTTGGGCTGCTGTGCGTCCAGACGGTGGCTTGGGGGCGAGGTTTAGGATCCTTCCAGTAGCAACGAAGTACCTTTATACATCAGGATGCATGAAGGATCAAGCCTGATCATCCACCGACCGGTCTTCGACCACATAATAGGCTTCGATCTAACACCAGAAAGTGGCATTTTCATATAGGACGATTAGCAGGCCACTCTCAACACATACGACCATAGATGGTAGAAAACTTGGGATCCCGTCCGCTCTCCCATAGATAAGCTACCAATCGGAGGGGAAGAGCGAAATGATGTCGGTGGGCCCTCGACATTGGTACTAAACAGAGAGGAAGCGAGGAGACAAGGCAGACAAAGTTCTCAAGTTGTTGGGGCCGTTGACTGTTGCGCTGATTGCGGCGGCGTCGGTGAAGGCGGCTGTGTATGCGACGCTGGGGATGAATCTGGCATCGGTGATGGTGGAGTATCTTTGCATCGAGACGGTGTTTCGGAGGGTCCCGGAGCTCGGTCGTCCTGCTCCTCCGGGAGAAGCAGTCGGTCAGTCACTGGAGCCGCTCTCGGGGGTTGCCCGCCAGCAGCAGCAGGCACTCACATCCAAGCCACATCGCCTTTCCCATTGGCGGCTAGTGGGGTTGCGCCCCAGAAACGCGGACCTTGACGGCGTCGGCAACTTGGTGACAGATAGCCTCAAGCTGATTGAGAGGGCACCATCCGGCGGTAAAACTTAAAAAAGCACGAGATTCGGATCCGTCACCCCAATAGCAGCGTGGGCTGAAAAGAAGGCGGCGGCCTCATAGGAGTGGGAGACTGGTTGCTCAGTTTTAGTCTGTTGTTCTTGGAGGTTGAGGTGGATGTGGTCAATGCTCGCTGTAACCTGTATCGTTATTCGAGGGAGTATCGACATCCGGAGTAGAAGGACTTGCGGTTGCGTTATTGCTATCCGGGGGAGGAGGACCCGAGGTTGCGTTATCGACATTCGGAGACGAAGCATTGGGGGAGCAGATGCGCCCACCTCAATCCCGACGCCTGTGAGAGCAACTTGAGCCCTCATATTGGCCTGTTCGATTGCCTCGCTCCCCTGCCGCTCTGCCCAGTCCCGCCCGTTTTGGTACGTCGTGAGTGCTTACCTTTTCCTTCTTTTTTTCGAGTTTCTGAGCGTTCCTTTTGGTATTTTCCTGTATTTTTTTTATTCTTTTTTTCATTCTTGTAGATTGATGGCGCTCACTCAATCCTTGTTGGCGAAAAAGTCTTTTGCTCTCCATGTGCATCATGAGGATGTAGGCAGCAGGACATGGGTCGATTCATACAAGTCCCTCCAGTAATTCTGATAATCACCATCAACTAACACAGTTCAGACAGTTAAGATGGCTTAGCTCGTTTAAAATAAGGTACTTGCTTCACTTTTGCTTTTGCCTATTGTTATCATCCATAACTGTCCCAAAACTGCCATCAATACAACTACAAATACAGAAGTGTTGCTTTGATATCTCAAAAAAAAGAACAAAAGAACAAAACAAACCCCTTACAACGCATAAACTCCACTTATACTGCACCGTGGCACTGCTCGCTCGCTAGCATGTTTCATGCTTTTCACAACATAAAAACCACCCTCCATCCCAAGAGAAAAGGAAAAACACCTCCCTTTTTTCAAACGAGAATCACAAAACGAATAGGCAACCCCCAATCCAACATACAAAACAATCATCACTTCCCCATCACCCAGTAACCCTCCTAACCCAAAGCGTGGTCGGCTCAAAGCTCGCCTCCTTCTCCTGCCTCTTATACGCCCGATGCAGCTTCAATCCTAACTCGTACATCTCCCTCTGCACCTCCGCCAGCTCCGTCTTGAGGGCCTCGACCTTCTGTTTCTCGATTTCGCGCTTGCGACGGACCGCCTCGCTGTTCAAGATGTTGTCCGTCGGCATCAGCTCCGTCATCTGCTTGATGGAGCGGGTGATGTTGATGCGGCGGTTTCCGAGGTCCTGGATTTGCGCGTCGTAGAGCGCTACGCGCTCTGTGGCGGTGAGGTCTTTGGGGGATTTTGGTTGTGAGGTGCCGTCGGCGTTGTGGATGGAGAGAGCTTCGAGTTCGGGAGGAGCGGGCGGGAGGGATTTGTTGATGTCGGAGGGGGGGGCGGAGACTCGTCTGTGGGTTCCTTGGGAAGAAGTTGGTGGTTTGGCACCGACACCGGTGGCAGCAACTCGGCGGTCGCGGGCGGCGGGCGATTCACGCTCGATGATGGTCTCGTAGGGAGAGATGATTTGGTCTTTGAGGGAGACGACGATGGGCGCTTGGCCTTTCTTTTTGTAGTCGAAGCCTTCGAGCTTCGGTCTGCTCCTGTTCATAATGGATTCCACCGGCTCTTCGTGCTTGGGGCTCTCGGGACGATGTTGCTGCGGAATGCTAGGAACCGGGGGATGGTTGTTACCATTGTGATTGAAATCGTCCAGGGACTCGCGTGGGGTAGCGGTGGTAGATATGCTGGTTGCATAGGTGGTCACGCTGAAACGCGAAGGGGGTTGCACCCAGACCTCGTCAGCTGGGTGCGGGTTGGTAGCCGCAGCTGGGGCGGCAGGAGGCTGCTGCTTTGGTACCGGCACCTCAGGTTGCTGCTGGGAGTAGACGGAGGAGACGGAGTCCTGAGGTTGATGGTTGGCGTAAGTTGGGGTGGGCTTTCTCCGGACAGAATCCGGCTGTGGGCTATAGTTCACAGGAGAAGCGTTTGTGGGCAAAACAGGAGACAACGCCCTCGGAGGAGGAGGGCCCATACTGTCACGTTGGAGCTGCTGGGCTGGCACGAACGGTGCATCTCCTCGAAGGATGATCGCAGAATGTGGTGGGCTCGGATAAACTGGACTTCTCACAGGACGCGGTGTTGTTGCGGACTGCGGGTGAATCTGAGACGAGGATATGACTCTCTGGCCGGGGTCCCGTGGCGCATACCCCATCTGTGCGCCAGCACGAGGTGGAGGGGACATCTGATCCCGTCTAGGAATACCCAGAGACAACTCTGGTCTCTGGCCAGGTCCAGGGGCTTGCTGCGAAACAACCCGTCTGCCATTGCGATCGGGTATCCTCAACGGAGGAACCTGAGGATTATCACGAACGGGGTCAACGATAGCTGTTCGACCACTTGGTCCACGCCAACCCGGACGATTGGCCGTGAAAGCTCCTGCTGCCGGGTCTGGGCGGCCGTCTCGAGGTTCCGGACTCGCCATCCTCATCATCCTATCCCCGACAGAAGCCATTCTCTGTTGTGGCCCTGCAAGCGGCGGTGGTGACTGCTGCCGAGCGAATCCCGGAGCTTGCGCATAGGGCGCACCCGGAGGAAGCCTGTTCAGCGGACGACCATGTGCACTGTCCAGGCGTTCGCCAGTTACCGGATCAAACATGGGGAAACCCGGTCCCGGGTTCCGGTGTTGTTGAGGCGGGGGCGCACGGTTCGCATGGGTATCGCGCAGGGCGGCGTCCGAGAGTTTGCGCTGGCCGCGGCGCATCATGTTGAGACTGGCCACGGCATTGTGGTTCGGCGGAGGTGAGCGGGGCCCCGGACCCTGGTAGTAGGGATGTTGTTGGCTCCTCCCATAGGGCTGAGGTTCGAAAGCTCCTTGCGCCGTCTCCTCATATTCCTCCTCGATCGGGGAGACATCGCCCGGCGGGAGGACGGGAGGTCGACGGGGTTGGCTATAGCTGGGCTCTGGCGAGCTGGGGGGCGAGATCTCCTCGCCCCCTCCATAGCGTTGAAAGTGATGGGACGCCAGCGTGCTAGGTTGCTCGGGGTCGTGGGGCGCAAGAGGGGGAGAGTTCTCCGAGTAGACTGACGAGGTGGGTCGGAAGGTCTGCTTCTGCTGGACTGTGAGACGTCGCGGGTTTCTGGGCGGGGGTTGCACCGGGACGGTCTCGCTATAAGTCACCGGAGTGGTTAGTTTTACCGCGATTGTAACAGTCAAAGCGCCCAACCGAGTGAGCGCTTGTTGGTTTATCGAGTAGCTTTGAAGGGAGAAGAGGAGGAGGACTGCGCGAACTAGGTTGAAAGAAATCAGGGAGAGCAATCGTTCTTCTCGAAGGATTCTTGACTACGCCTCGCTTGATTATGATGCTGACAGAAGTTGCTGAAGCAGGCAAGGTGGGACAAGGTTGTTTATGAATGATGCATCAATGGTGATGGAAGGGGGGAGGGTTGCAGTTGCATGTGAGTTAAGGTACAGGCGCGCAGCATCCCGTCAACCGCGGGCATAGAGGTATCGTGGCACAGCGAACACGAGCAGCCAACCGCTGAAAGAAGCTGTCCAACTCAGGCGTGTAATCCACCACTAAAGGCAACTAGCGTACAGTGAAGGAATTCGCCCTGCAGCTTGTGTCAAGGGCATCGATTCAGCTTTTCCAGCTGGGCCACGACAACCAGACAGCACAATACCGGAAGAATTCTTGATGCATGAGACAGGAAGGGACAAGGGAATGAATGTGCCATTGAGATGCTGGAATGGGGAAATGGAAAAACAAATACTTACTATCCAGACGCTCCAGCTTCTGGGGGCGGCGTAGGACCTTTCAAGCTTATGCCTAAGCCTGTAACTGGGTGAAGTGCGGATCCAGATGGAGGTTGGTCAACGTCGTCGCTGTCGCTATCGTCGTCGCGGAATTCGAATCTAGTAGAGGCGGCGCGCCTAAGAGGAGCGAGCTTGGGTTGGGCGGGCATCTTCGGGTTTTGAGCAGTTGATATCCTATTTGGGAAGCTCCTTCGTCTGTGTTGTTGCCGAGGCTTCAAGTTTCGTCTTCCTAACCTCGATCTTCTGCGCTTATGCCGGGCAGGTTGCAAGATCGTCAAGCGCCGGTTGGGGGCTGGAGCATAAACAACCTGGAGGCGGAGACGGGCGGCTCCGAGCTCGATGCTTCAGATACTGTATTAAATATTAACTAGGGAAGCATGAAGAGAATGGCCAAAGTCGAGACCAAGGATCCCGAGCCGTATATATCTAGGCTTTCGGGTGAAATGAATGGATGTTGACGGGAACGAGTGTCTCTGCAAACCGACCAGCAGGGATGCGTTTCAGTGTGAAGAGGCCTGGAATGAAGCCTGTGGACGAAATCGTCAGGGTGTCGAGAGGTGGCCGGCGATATTTAAGCCTGGCCGTGTCCCGCGACCCGGAGAATAAGTCGACCGTCTCTGGTGTTTGTGAAGCCGGGGAAAATAAACCTTTTTTGTTTGAACCTGTCCGTATGTATGGCCAGTCGTTCGCCCTCAGACGGCCCCCCGCCTTCACGCTGTGTCCAATCCCAAAGTGAGGACTGGTGTAACGCGTTGCGAGATTTTGTTTGGGTTGCTGAACCGTTGGCTCTCGTTGATGGTGAAAGGGTGAAACAGCTTGGGCAGCTCGTGATTGGCTGCGGTTCCTGAAGATTGGAATGGACGATGCTGTAGCAAGAATATTGTGGGAGGGAAGGGAGAAGGCGCGATCTAAAAGGGGAAAGACTGAAGACACAACCTACACCAAACTTTTGTCTTTGTTTTCCAATTTCCATCCAATGCTCCCGTCCTCTGATACCTCCCGTCTCCATGGGCCATCCGGTATGATGCAAAATTATCCAGGACCGTTCAAACCCCAGAGCTCTTCTCCAGAGGTGACGGCGGTTGGCGGGATCGACGCCCAGCAGGCACCGAATCCAGCTGCCCAGCAACCATCCAGAACTAGCAGCCCTGTTACCCCATACCTACTGTCCTGTAAACAAACTTGGCATTGCCCCTGTTCGTTCTACTGACTGCCCTACACTACAACGGGCTAGTTTATTGATTTCTGGTCCATCGTAAGACGTCACTTCACCAGTCACCACATCTGTGGTTTTTCTTTCTGTTCGTCTTCATTTCCGAAGTTGCAATCAGCGGGCAATATTCTCCTGCATCCTGGTCTTCTGTCGGTACATGCTCGCGAGAAAGTAGTTTCCGTGATGGGAAAACCGATGGTTGTCCTTTGAAATTTCCGTTGTAAACAAACGGCCGGAAGATGAAAGAGAGCGAGTCGCGTGTTTCACAACTTTCCATGAAATGGTCAACCACAACACCCATGGAACATCCTCGCTTCACCCGCAATTTGTTTGGATGAACGTCACTTTCCACCGGTTCTGTACCTGCGTCGAATTGTGGACGCCGCCTTGCAGGGATGAGCCCGCAACCCGCAGCAGCCCACAGCGGCAGAGCGCCCATCACACGCACGGACGCCCCCCGGATTTTTAGTGCATTATGAAGATGCCCACTCTCGAGCCTCTATCCTCCGTTCCGGCATCTTATGAGGTGTGAATTCTTGTTGCTTATTGCAGTTCATCCGAGATGTTATTATGGCTTCAATTTGCGAAGGAAATGATTCTCCTTGCAAACTCGTTTTCTCTGGAATACCTCTAGCCGCCGTCGCCGCCAGCCCGCAGTCGATACCTTACCCGGGCTAAACGGAGTCAGTCAAAACTTGGGTCGCGGTTAGGCTCAGGCTTGGCCATGGGCCTTATTACGGGCGGGCGCAATGCAACCACAATACTTTCAGCTTGAGATAAGAGCACGTCGGTCTGATGACCTTTCTTCCAACTCTCAAACCAAAGTAACAGGCTCCATCCAAAACGAACTCCTATACTTCCACCCTCCTCTCTCCACGTCCCTTGAGGCAATACCACTACCCGCAAAGCCAAAGCCGTCCTCGCGATACCTACTCCTCCCTACTAAATCCGCCTCAAGCACATCATCATACAACGGATCTCCCACGAGCGCCTCATCTCCATACATCCTTCCCGCCAACAAACACTCACCAATAACCTGCCACTCCTTCTCCGGAAGTCCCTGACCGACAGTTTTTGATGCCAAAGGCGGCCGGACAACATACGCCGTCCTTGCCCCCTCCGCGATCAGTACCCTGTCCCCTTCCCTCGCATACGCATGCCCGACTCCCACCCTTCCGTCATTCGTGGCGAAGACTCCCCAGAAAAGAGCTTGTAAGACGAACGGATCCAGCGATGACTCTAAATCCGGTTTCCGTGTCGTTGTCTGTGTCCCTGTCTGTGTCGTTGTTGCCCCGTTTGTTGCTAGTCTCTTGATTTCTGCTTGCATGAAGAAGGGGAGAATGTCTTCTTCCTTGGGATCGTCATCGCGATCGAGGAGGCTATCCCGGAGAAGCAAAGCTACCTCTGCCACGGAGAGACGGGAGCAGAGGGCGATGCCTGTGAGGAGGGTGTGGAGGTTGGACAGAGGTGTGGTGAGAAAGTGGCTGTCGCCATCGTCTAGGGAGTGACGAGACGGGTGATACAAACGGTGGTGGTAGGCTTCCAGTCCGGAGCAAGGGTAGAACAGAGTATCCCACAGCTCGCGGAGAATGCGGGCGGTGTGAGAAGCTATGGCGGATTTCCAGCGGATGGGGTCGACTTCATGCCCTTGGAACTTGTTGTTTTCCAACGAGAAGGATGGAGCCACAGGTGCCATGCATAAGCGGAGGATGTCGAGGAAGGGGTTTGCCGCTGAAGCTTCTTCCTGGGGGGAGGCGACGGGTTTCTTCGGTTTTGGTTGAGACGGTGGTGCTGGCGATTTGTCTCTAACCCAGAGCTCGGGGCGAGGAAACCAGGAAATCGAACTCAAGTTGAGAGACCAGACTTTGGTAATGCGGGCCACGATGCAGCCTGGTAGCGTGATCTTGTTGCTGTCTTTTCCTTCTTGCGTGTGGCTGGTGGCGCTTTTGATGACGCGGTAAGCACGTCGAGGGGATAAAGCCCATGACCGCGGACATATGCCAGCAGAGAACATGGGCGAGTCATCCACATGCTTCTGCAGTGCAAAGGGCGGTATTTCTCCATAGTCCTTCTTGAAGTCAATCGCCCAGCTGGGAAGGGTTGAGTCCCTGAAGAAAGACCGTTGTCCTCTTGGATGACACAAAGACAAGACATCCCAAAACCCGAACGCTTCAACATGCCACTTGGTGAAATCGCACGAAGCCTTGGCAATAGACTTCTTGTAGTCCGGCACGTATGGCTTGGGCCCAGAGCAGGTCGAGGGAATAAGTGACAATATACCAAACAACCGATCTCGAGGGTCGGTAGCGGTAAACGCGCTGGTCTGGAAGATCACCTCCAAAGGGGACAACGAAGGCAGCATCGCATAGCCCGGAGTCGGGTTCCAATTCAACTGGGCCGACGGCTTCAGACCCTCTTTCCACAGGCGCGGAACATGTAGCTCGTCATCGTCGTCGTAGCTCATGTCCCTAAGCATCTTTTTGCTCCACTGTGCTGTCTTCAACGTTCCCATAATTCTCACTAAATTGAGCATCGAGTTCCATCTGATACGCGTGTTCGCATGTCGAACAAAGGTCTGCTTGCTGTAGACAACCTCCTGGATGACCCAGATCCGCCTGAACCAGTCAAGTTGACTGAGCCGCATCACCCGCTGGTAGAACTTATTCCCCCTCACCCATAACTTGGTGTCTTCATCGTCCACTCTAAAGTCGTTAACCCCAAGTGCATACCGGAGTAGGTAAATGATCGTGTCGAAGAACTCCGACCTATTACTGGCGAAAATCTCGAATAACTCCTCCCTTCGTTTCCTGTCATCTTCCCTCTCCCCGGTTGGAACCACGCCCGACCGCATTAACACCACCCACGCAAACCTCGTCACCTGATCCCTCTCCAGCCTGTCCACGAACCTCTCAGGCGTCAAGCGCATCATCACCCCTTCCCAATTCCCCTCTCTCCACTCCTCTGCCTCCTCCATCACCTTTTCAGCATCGTCGACCAGGATCATCAACTCATCCGTCAACAAATCGTCCTCCGGGCGTAGCAATGTCGATTCCACCAATCCTCCTCCTCCTTTTGTTTTCCCCTCCTGCTCACTTCCCAGCCAAACCTCCACCAAACTCGACCCATCATAGATATCCCTCATCAGCGAAACCTGGTACGACCGTTCGGCGAGATCGTCCTGGTTGATACAGAGCATATCGGTCCAGAGAAACTGGTCCTCCTTAAAGGAGAGGTCGGCGCGGAAGGCGTGCAGAGCAGCGTCGAGGTTTATGGTGACGTTGAAGTTTTCTACTACGACTTCTGAGAATGGGGAGGAGGTGGCTGGTAGGTTCCATCCTGATGGGTCCTCGTCGTGGTCGGTGGATTGAAGAAGCTCGGCGTCGCGGAAGATGACGGTTATGGGAAGGGTGTGTCGGAGGTCACCCCAGCAGTAGGAGAGGGCGGTGAACGGCGGGCGTTGGGAGGCGGGGAGTTTGACGCGGTAGAGTTCACATTGTACGGGAGGGAGTGTTGTGTGGTCGTCGTCGGTGATGGTGTTTGGGGTTGCTGGTGAGGTAGAGTGTGCGTGTGGCAGTTTGCGGATCCTCAGAAGCCGGATTTCGTCGCGGCCTAAAGGTGAGTATTTGGTGTAGTCATTGGGAATGGTTCGGATGTATTCGTTCTTTTTCGGTGGCATGGTGAGATTTGTAATGGCGCTTTTGATGGGAATATCAAGTGAGTTTACAGATGAAGGAAGGGTAATGGTTCAATGAAATGGAAGAAGTGACGATTTGGGTTGGCTGATCAGGCATCTTTGTGGCGTTGAGGCTCATGTGTAAGAACTAGCCCACTAGGCAGAGAGGTGTAGGCTGCGGTAGAACTGGGGGCGAAACTGAATTGCAATGCAAAATGTAGGCCTAAAAAACGTACTTTTACGGAAAGGCATAGGCTACCAGATCCAGCTCCTTTACACTGACAGCAACTTGCGGAACATGGAAGAGATACTGAACATGTGGTGTTATGTAATTTTATCTTCTTTAACGTTGCTTATTGAATCACGCTTCATTCATACAACGGTATTGGAGGGCCTAATCAATGTTAGCACAGAGTCGGTCTAAACGAGAAATAAGGTCACGTACCTGCTTAGCCGTAGCTCTTCCGCTATCATACTTAACAAGGGCACTTATCAGTTCCCTCCACTCCTCGGTCACATCTGGAAGGATCTTATCCCACGAGCGAGTCTCGAACGTGCGGTAGATGTCAAAGGGAGGCGTCCTAAAGTTGACAGCTTCGGGCCAGTTCTCCCTCGTGGGCGACCCAATCGTCTTGAATATGCTGAGAATGAGACCCAGTTGGTTCCCGTCCTCATGCACAGCTCGTGACTCGAACAGCTGCTTGTTCGCCCCTTCTCTGCAGCACTCGGCAAGCATCACGCCTGTCCCCCACATGTCGATAGCAGGCCCATATGAGTGATTCCCAAACAAGACTTCAGGGGCTCGGTAAGGGCCGGTCCCAATATCCAGGATCTTGTTGTCTGCGGGCTCCGTGGCTGCTGAGAGAGTCGGATGCCAGGAGGCGCCAAAGTCGGAAAGGTAGGCTGGTCCTGTGGGGGATTCGAGAAGAATAGCAGACGGCTTGACATCGCGATGGATAATTCCCTGGCCATGTAGAGAGGCCAAAGCAGTAAAGACATGCCCGAAAATGATGCGGATCTGGCTGTCGGAGAGAGGTACCCGCTCCCGTAGATTCTCAAGGGTCAGCGGCATGTAGGGAAAGACCAAGACCAGACGCTGCTCGTGATCGTGAAAGCTGTCGAGCAGGGGGATGCAGGGCTTGCTCAAGAGGCCCAAGAGCTTTGCCTCTCGCGTGGGGTTGTGAGGCTCGATGTTCCTTGTCTCGACGATGACCTTGAGTGCCCTGTCTCCGGCTCTGTAGACATCGGCAGTCACACCGCTGGCAATGTAGTGGCAGTTGGGATAGTCGCCGATGGTGACTCCAGGATCTACCTCGGCGTTGGCATCTTCGTTCTGTCCGTTAGCAACAACAGCCTGTGCGGCCTGATCTGCCTCGGACGATCCAACAGGGGACTGGTTGCAAAACGCATCGTACTCCTCCCTGGTGCGTGCAGATTCGTAGGCCTTCTTCTCCAGAGCAAATGCGTTTTCACTGAGCCCGGCCGCAGCCACAAACTGCTGTCTTGTTAATTGATAAGCATACGTCTGAGGTGGAGTTCCCGGAGCGACTTACAGTTTCTGGATACTGTCATATCTTGTTGTGGCCGTCAGGCTTTGCTTCCAGGTGTTCTCGGGATTCTCGGGAGATTGGGACATGTTGAGTTCTTCCGGGCAGTCACCCTTCCTGTTCTCCTCTCGACCAACACTCAACACACCATTAAGACCCCGAGTGGGAAAAGGAAGGTGATGGGCTTTATCTCAAAGGATCGTCGAATCTAGAATCTGGGGTCAGACCTAGCTAGCGTCAGGTGAAAAGTCTCAACGCACGATTAATAAGGTACCTTACGTAGGCCATACGCCATTACAGTACCTCGATGGAGCTGGACACACAGGGTGAGGAAACCTGGAAGGTAGATACCTTCTACGTAGAGGTACCGTAGTGTAGGTACGTATCTTACGTGGTGGTCCGGCCCGGAGCTCCTCGAATTGGCCTGTAAGGTCTCATGTTATTGGTTAATTAGACCAACCAAGCACTTGCCGACAGCTGATGGGGAAATGTGCACGCCCCATCGAGGCTCCATCAAATGAAAAAAATCTCCACAAGTGCGCAGGCTCCATCCCGTGACATCAGGAATGCACCACGACTTGCTGGAAATGCGCAGATGGATGCAGCTCGGGCAGCCGCCTGTCTTCCACTTGGTCTGGAATGTCTGCCCACAGGTAATTACCCAACTGCGAATTAGCGCTGGTTGCACGGATTGCAGGCTGCCCTGGCCTCGGAACCACCACCTGAGATGCCTTGGACCCGACAGTCGGAACTTCCAATCCATGTGCTTCATGCCCGTGTGTTCCATGTAATAGCGTCAGTACCTTGCCTCGAATCCCGTCCGCACCCTGACTGACGCCTTACCTAACCGACTAGTAACCTACCCGCTAGAACTCCAACTCAACCTTACAACTTTAACATTACATCTCGCGCAAATTGGATTAAATAGACCCGGCTTTTCTTTTAGTCCCAGGCCGGCTCTTTCGAAGCATCTCCTTTCCCTTTTCTTACCTTTACCTGTACAAATCATTAATTCCCTCCCCTTTTGCGCCCATTGTCGGCGTCTTATCTTAATGTCGTTCTTGCTGTTGATTTGATCTTTGCCGTCGCCCCCTCCCCCCACCAGTCCGAGCGAGTCCTTTCCTCAATCGCGCAATTCATCGCATGACCACGCCCACCATGGACGACCTCTCAAGAGCAGAGTACCCGGCGATGCTGGTAAGCCTCGACTTCGTCTATCGGGCCGCCCGAGGCAGCAATTCTAACCATTGACCTGCTCCAGGCAAGCCTCCAGCCGAACCAAGCGGTACAAATATTCTCGGATCGGGTCAAGCGGATTTCAAAGGTCAACCAGGAAATTGCGGACTGGCTTCAGGTACGAATGCGCCAACCGCCCGAGAACATTCCGCCACCGACAGGACAGGGAAACTGAAGAAACAAACCACAGGAACGCAGGAAGGTCGAGGAGCAATATGTTGCCGGTTTGCGCAAGTTGCTCCTCTTCAAAGTTCCCAATGCCGCATCCGAGCTAGGGTTCGTCGCACCCATTCCTCCTCCTCTCTCAATCCCGCAATACCGATTCCGAACACGACTCAGATCCCGCCTTCCCTTCCGGTCACAGAACACTGACAATGTCCTTGAATAGAGTCTTCCAGGCACCATGGGACAAGATCCTCTCGTCGACCGATTCAATTGCTGCTTCCCACCAGCTATACGCGCAGCGCATCGATAAGGATGTCGAACAGCCCCTTCGCACCTTCCAGTCCCGCAAGGAGATGCAGAACATCAACACCATCAACTCCAACCTCCAAACCATGGCAAAAGAGCTCGACGATGCTGCCGAAAAGTCCGAAAAGCTCTCAAAGAAGGGTGGAAGGGCTAGCAGCCAAAAGGTGGATGCGGCCGCATCGAGGCTGGAAGCTGCCTCACAGCAATGGGAATCACAGGCGCCATTTATCTTCGAAACTCTCCAGGCTTTGGATGAGCAAAGAACCAACCACCTACGCGATGTCTTGACTCAATTCCAGACCCACGAAGTCGACCAAGCCACTCGGACCCAGGCGGCAGCGGAGGAGGTTTTGAATACGATGCTCGAGGTCAACACTGGCCTGGAAATCCACAATTTCGTTAACAAGGCTACGGCTGGAAGGCCCAAGCTTGACAGGAGGACGACCACGGCTAGACAGCCGAGCTCTGCTGGTGGAGGTAGCCCGGCCATGGGACCCCCTCCGGGCACTCCGGGCACTCCGCTACACGACGATGACGGTATGAGCCAACACTCCGGCTTTAGAGATCAGTCAGGTATGTGCGGCTCTTTTTAGGGTGATGTGATATCGGCCCACTAACCAGTTGAACCAGATTCCAAGCTGCGTAGCCGTTTTGGCACAATGCTGGGACGTCGGAGGCAGAGCATTCATGGGGGCTTCGGACAGTTGGGTCCCCCCAAAAGCCTCGGCTCTTTCACTCGCGGCCTTGGAAGCAGTCATGGCCAGACATTGTCTCCAAAGGGGTCTTCTCACAATCTAGCAGAGTCCCAAAATAACCGGTTGTCGTCTCTGGCCGAAAGACCGTCTACCTCGGATGAGCGGGCGAAGCGGGACAACATAAACGATTTCTTGCATAACGGTACAAATGGATTCAACTTGGGGGATAGACAGGCCGAATCTAGCAAGCCACGACCGAGTTCTAACAACCTCACCAATGGTACAGCCGAGGATATTTTCGATGCCGCTCCCTCGGCACCTCCCCCCTCTAACCAGCAGTCCCAATCCCAGGAGGAGCCCGCAAAGGACGCCGAGGGCTATACTATCCCTCAGTACTCACACGACCCCATTGCCGAGGCCCAAAGGGAGGCGGCTGCTGAAGAGCCTGATCACTTGTTCAAGCTCAACATCCAGAACGAGCCCATTGCGGAAGAGGACCAGGACGCGAAGCAAGCGGCCCTGTCGAACGTCGCCCATACGCTCACGGCAATGGGACTGCCCAATCGCAAGGCAGGCACTGTTAGAGGCAGAAGAGACGTGCGTCATACTATGTACATCCCTGCTATGCCAGTGCCGGAGCACTCCGAGAATCCGTTCCCGTCATCGCCATCACTGCCAGCTACGGCTTCATCCATCATTAGGCCTACACCACCAACAACTCTGGGCTCAGAGCCAAGCCATGCCTCGCATGCTTCCGACAACCAGTCCATTCGATCTGGAACTTCATATGGAGCGGGCTCCGCTTATGGTGGTATTGCACACCTAAAGCATCAGGACATACACGGACCTGATTTTGGACCAGGACTACACTCGTCCATCATTGAAACCGTCTCCGCTCTTTTCCAGGACGGAGAGGCCAAGTCTGTTAAGGTTACTGGTGAAATTGCCCTCTCATACAAGGCCGACCCTTCGAACTTCCAGGCCGGTAAGTATCATGTAGTGTGCCAGCAACGTTGTCCCATTTTGCTAACAATACCCCCAGATAATCAAGTAATACGTCTCAACAACTTCGCTCGCCTTGAGTCTATTGGACCCAATCGCCTCTTCGTTACTAGCGACGCTGTTTCCCCTGACGAGTTCACGATCAACACCTCGCACCTCACGACTATATCGACTCCTGCTTTCACCTATCGGGTCCACGCCGAGAACGATACCGCCCTCGTATCTTCCCACTGCCCGGTCGTCATTAACCCCGTATGGAAACCCCAGGGAGATAAGCTCGGTCTTCTGCTCCAGTACCGTCTCAACCCCTCCGTGACGTTGCAGCGCCCGATTGTCTTGCACAACGTGACTTTTGTCGCGACCTACGAGGGTGCCCGCGCAAGTGGTGTCCAGACCAAGCCTTCCGGCACTCACCTGAAGGACAAGCATCTCGTGTACTGGCGAATCCCCGAGTTGACGCTCACGGACGACTGGGCCAAGATCATATGCCGGGTAATTGGCGAGCAAAACGCCGAGCCACAGCCCGGGCACATTGAGGTCAGGTGGGAATACACGGCTCCTCAGGCAGCACAAGTTGGTTGCGGCATTTCGGTATCGAGGCTCGTGGAAGGCAAGGGCAAGGAAAAGGCGGAAGAACACTCGGAGGAAGAGGACCCATTTGCGGATGACAAGGGGCCGATTTCACCCCCGCTTGGCAAGGACGGCAGGACATGGGTTGATGTTCCTCTGTCGAAGAAACTGATCGGCGGGAAGTACGAGGCCAAGTGAAAGAAGATTGGGGTTAATAGGAGAAGAAAATTGGGGGGCTGAGACTGCGGTATAATCCGTGTAGCCATGTGAGGAAAGCCATGTGAGGAAAAACAGTGGCTGTCTGATCTGTCTCGTCCGCAAATCTGTCTCTCCATGTAATGGATATCGTCTTACTTTTTTATCTGTCTTTTATGGTTGGTTTTGAACTAACGCCCTATGGTACGGTGTTGGCCTGTCATACTTATTTTTTTTGGCATGGCACTTCATTAGTTCTTTACTTTACCCCATTTATCTTTTCTTTTTGTCATAGTTATACCATCATGTCCCTCGAAATCATGTTTACTCTACTATTTATACCAGACACATATCAGATACCGTGGGCCTTTTTGTATCTAGCGTGATCGCTGCCGATATAAGTGTACGAGTGGTTCCTTACCACCCTAGAAGCTTTTGCTTTGATCTTCTTTATCACATCAAGGCCACCGTCATGATAACAATGAGCGGTTAACTACGTAGAAAAACAACGGTTACTTAAAAACCCAGACAAGAAACAAATAAGGGGGGGCATGTGTAAAGGGGCTTGAGCTTATGGGGTCGATGAGGATCTCGGGTAACTCGCTAATCGACTGTCCGCTTCATTTCTTTATTTAGCACCCTTCTCTTTTCCGATCGACAGACCCATAGCGCTACGGGACGCTGGGAGCTCCACCGTTTTTCATGTCTACACAGGATGGTTGTGAGGTAAAGAGATGTGCACATTGGGCAAATGGTGTCCAGTACTTCGTATACCGTTTGTTGGAAATGTTCATCACTCGCGACTGTCTCGTAACATGGAGGACTCTTTCCCATGTTCCACGCTGTGATGTCAAATTATAACTTGTACCATTTTCTTTAATTCCATTCCGCAAGATAAAAACCGAAGGCCTGATGGTAAGAGAGGAACTAAGCATCCGGTTCGTTAAATTCTGTCATCCTCTGTTTTTTCTGAAAGAGGCACGAACCAGCTTATAAAGCACAGCAAAGCAAAACGCCATATTGATGCTTCCCAAAACAACGTGTACCCCAGCTCACCCAGGTATCAGACCTAAGAACAAGCCGACCCTGGCCTACTAAGCAGTTCCAGTTCCAGTCCCAGCCACTACCCCCTCCATAGGCGTCCCACTCCCACTTGCACTCCCCCCAGCTACTTGCTTCGCTCCATTCATCTCCTCATAAAACTCCAACGTCAGCGCCGCCAAAAAGCACGGCACCTCCCCCCTCTCCCTGACCCAAAACCGAATATTATCCGCAATCCTATTCGCGAACTCGCTCCTCGGTCCACCCCCGACCTTCATCGTGCCTTTCTCGCCATCGAACACGATGGAGTTCTCATGCTCCTCCGTCTTGGAAGGGTAATAAACACTTTCCACCCGCATCTTGCCCCCCGGAATGAAAGTGACGGTCCACCCGAGCGTGCTGAACACGGCTTCTTTGAACTCAGCACTCTTGGCGGCCCATACTTGTTTAAGCCTGTCGGCGCGTTTCTGGGCCGAGGCCGTCTCGGCTTGCGCCGCCTGGATGTCGCGCTTGAGTGCCGCGATCTGCGTGGCGGGGACGGTGGCGAAGAGAGTCGGTTGGCGCTCGAGGTGGGCGAGGAGTTCGGCATTTTCGAGCTTGAGGGCTTTGAGGGTGTCGGTTTTGATCTTTTCGAATTCCGAGGTGGGGTTGTCGCGCAGAGAGAGGACGCGGGTTTTGAGTTGGTCTTTGGCGGCGGTGAGTTGGGAGGAGAGCACTTCGTGCTCTTTTTGGAGGATGCGATGGGCGGTTTGCAGGTCGGAGAACTCGGATTGGAGCTTGCGGTTCTTGCGGGCCAGCTGGCCAAGCTGTTCGGACTCGACGTCGTCGGTCTCGTCGCGGGGCCGTTTGGTGCCGAGAAGGTGGCCGACGGGCTGGACGGGGCTGGTGGTGGCGGACTCGAGGGAGGTCAGGTCAGCGTGGAGGGTGTTAACCTCCTCTTTGTACTTGTCGACGAGGTCTTCGAGCTCTTGGATCCGCTTGGCTTTTTGCTCCTCGAGTTGCTCGGGTTGCATGGTGACGTCTTCCATGTCGAAGGTCTTGAGTTGGGCGCGCAGGTATTCGACCTCCTTGACGGCCAGGGCGCGTTGCCTGTCGAGACGGGCGCGGGCCTTGTCGTTAGCAGTAGGACCGCTGGTCGCCCTGAGTTTCTCGATCTGATCGAGTAGTCTGGCCTTCTCGTCCTCCAGTGACTTGATGATGTTATCACGGTCGGCAATCTCTGGCTGGAGAGCACCCAGCCGCTCGGTGAGCGAGGCAGAGCGGAAGCGCTCCTCTACCAGTGCCCTCGCCACGGCTTCCGGTGAGTCGAACTCGACGGGACCTTCGGAATTTGACTCCAAGTACGCGGTCCATGATCTCCTTTCATCCTCGAGCCTGAGACGTTGTCTTCGTTCCTCGGCCAGCTCGGTCTCCAGAGTTTGCGCCGATTCCAACTTCCTCTGCAGTGTCCGCTTCTCCTCCTCTACTACCTCCACGGCCTTGTGAATCTGTCGCAAGTGTTTGAGCTCTGTTAATTGCTCGCGATTTTTGGACTCGAGCATCCGAATGTGATTGACCTGGTCCGAAAGCTCCCTGCGGATCACGGACACTGTTTCGGCATCGCCTGTGTGAGCTTTGAGTCGAAGAACCTCGGCTTCGAGTTTGCCTATTGTGTCGTCGCGCTCTGCCAGTTGGGCATTGACTTTTTCGAGGGTATCATTTCGTGTTCTGTTCTCCTCCTCTGCTTCTTGGGCAGTCCTCTCCAGCAGAGCAACCTTGGCCTTCAATTCGGCGGTTTCTCGCTCCGTTAGTCTTGCCGCGTCCTCCTTGCTAGCCTTCAACTCCTCAACTTGTTCTTGAAGTAGTCTTGCCTCTTCCTGCGCTTCTCTTGTCTTCGCATCGAGGTCTCGTTTTTGTACCTCCTTCTGGGCTCGTAGGGCGTCCAATTCAGCTTGCAACGACTCGGCGTGTCGCAGCGCTTTGGACTTTTCGGCATCGGCGGCCTGTTTTGCTTTGAAATCCTCCTCGGCGCGTCGTCGGATATCGCGCATCTCGTTGTCCATCTGCAGTCGCGCCAACTCCCTTTCCTGCTCATAGTTGTTGATCTGGTAACTGAGAGTGCCGACCTCGGCCTTCAGCTCTTCGATGCGCCGCCTCTGGGCTTCGTACTCTGCCGCATCTGGAGGCGCGATGTTTTCCTTGCTGCTATCGCGCGTCGGGCTCGTAGAGCTGGCCGCAGTCTCATCGTTGGCAGGCGGCGGTGATGGTCCAGTCGGTGTACGACCTTGCCGCGAAGTCGAACGACTCAAGTTGGCAATCGAGAGCGGAATGTGAAAATCGCTGATGACGTTGGAGGTGAAGGACGGCTGAGCACTAATCGAAGCCCGAAAACTTCCCGGCTACATGTGGGAATGGTCATTAGCATATCATCTTGGATGAATCATCCTCAATTTGCGACAGGCAGAAACGTACCCTAGATCCTCTGAGCGCTGTCTGCGGGCGTGGGATGGCGCTGGCTCCAATGCTGGCGCGAAACTGTCCCTGCGGACCTGAGGGACCGCTTACAGAACCGCGTCGCGAGGGCGGCTTGCCCTGACCGGGTTGCGGGATTGACGACGGCGGCATGGCGTGAAGAGCGCAGTCGGCGTGGGGACTGGCGACATGCGACAAAGTGACTGGTGTGTGTTTGATGTTGTGTTTACTTTGAGATCGCGCCCGGTCGCGGCGTCAAGATCACTACCTTAGCGCTGCCCCAGTTGTTTGGAGAACAGTGGTGCAGTGGCTCTGTTGGTTGGCTTAACAATTGATTCAGTGGGTCCATAACAGCATGGAAACCGGGCCGGTCTGCCAAGACTGGAGGCTTCAAACAACCTACACTGACAGGGCAGCTAGGACCAGGGGAAATACCTGGCAGTGCAAGGGGGAAGATGTCTGAAGAGGGCATGGACCAGCGTCACTCAGGGGCCGTTCGATAACTGACCGATGGGGGCATCGGTCCAGGAATTTTCTATGATTTTTGTCGCCAAGACGAATTTCCGACCGCGTTAAACTGGCTGACTGGTTTTGGTAGCGTTCGTGTGGGGAATCTGTTTCAACACCCTCGGACCGATGGCTTTTGTCCCCACAGCTTTGTACCTCGCCAAGACTACTCCACAACTTTCCAGTTACAG
>MU859388.1:0-23417 GCA_033297205.1 Pseudoneurospora amorphoporcata
TTCCCACCTTCGATCCCGCGGGGGCCCCACGGGTGTTTTTTAGTTTTCGGGGGGTTTTGTTTTTAAACCCCTTGCCTTTTTTTTTTTTTTTTTTTTTTTTTTTTTTTTTTTTTTTTTTTTTTTTGCGACAGACAGCCGATTTGTGACCCATCGTCGATTATGCAATATTATCTGCAATGCACTGAGGATTACCAGAAAGCGTTACACAACAGTCAGCCGGCATGCTAAGGCCTCGACGACATGTGTGTGTACCTTTCTTTCGTCCATCAACTTCCCAGTACAGCCAACATATTGGACTCAGTGCCCAGAAGAGCATCCTAAAGCTTGACAGGTGATCTACGGGCTCAGAGAGCCAAACTTTCCTTCACAGCTGAGTGCCCAAGTCTTGATATACAATGCTATCCGCTCGCTACCGAAAGCCTCGGATGTTGGCGAAGAATCCATGAGTTAGTTGACATCTAATCTGGACAAGGATCATCTTGAGAGAAAATCTATCCCCAGTACATGTTACACGCGCTGTCTTTTCACGTGTTGGAAACCCTTGGTCGATGAGTACGGGCCAGTCAAGTGAGGCTCACTTTGAGAAATGAAGAGTCACCCCAAGAACAAATGAGTAAACAAAAAGCTATGAGGTGACAAACCCGCCCAAGTCAACCTCAGTCTCAAAGACGGCACTCGCTCACTATACAACCGACTTCTCTCTCTGGTTGCTGGCGGGATCTCGTGCACTCCAACTGGTCCATGGTTCCAGATCGGACGTAACAGCTGGCGCGCCTTGTCTGAGGTTACCCATCACGTTCTTCACCCTGGTGCTGGCTAGATGGAAACCAAGCACATTCCATACTTGTTTTCGAGATCCAGACAGAACCGTCGACTTACACGATCCGAGTCACCGGCATGCTAGAACATCCACGGAACGCTCTGCATCCAAGCACTGCCATCAGGTGCCGTTGCCGCCCACAACCGTCATCTCCGACATTAGTGGAGCCCATCCCTAGTGTCACCGGCGCCGACAAACATGCATTCATCGGGTCCAGACGGTTAAACCTTGAATCTGGATCGAGTGAGTACCGGATTGCGGGGTTTTGGTCACTGGACTTTACCAGATGGTCACATCCGGCCTTATTCTGCTGCAATCAAGAGTTAGTCCCTAAAGGCAATTGGTTTGCAACCAGCAAATCAGAGCCTGGATATGAAAGCAATGCTACCCCTTTATTTCCATGTGTCAAGCTTCCACTGTTACTTGCCTCGATATCAAGCTTCCCCGGATTTTCCATCCCCTTCATGCTACCCTCCAAGATCTCGATAATGTGCGGATACATCCAGACGCATACACACCAAGACGCCACCTCATGACTGGCGCTGTCTTACTATGCCCCTTACCTCACCATCCCTCACTGCAAGAGGTTCGAGTGAGCTTGAGATGGGCGCTTCGTTGTGTGTCATGGCTCAGTAAAGTCCTTCAGCTGACCCTTGCTCATGAGCCTCCATTCTGCGGAGACGATGGTAGACGCTGGTAGTGGTATCGGCCCGAGAGGATAAGTCCGCGCATGAACATCGTCCCCTTTACCTTGACGGGGGCCAGGTACGTAGGAGAGACTCTTCCAAAAGAGGATGGTCCGCCGTGAAGAGAAAGACTTGTTTCTTCTTGGAGCGTCCTGGAAAACAATTGTGGCGTAGAGATTCGGTCCTTTTAGATGGATGGATCGTGGACTTCACCCAGGTCACGGACCTCGCCCATACCAAGTCGGCAGATGGTGTATCACCCAGCAGTTTAGAGGTGATATTGGATTCGTGATTCCTAGTGGTGCCACCTCTTTCCTTTCCTTGACGGAAATATGCGGTGGGTTCCACATCAAGGGGGTTTCGGAGACACTCAACAACATTCCCGCTACACGTGGCTGTCTGCTGAAGATCGACGTTCCTAAGGAAAACAGATATATGAGCCGTTGTCCCGCGTGCTAGGTATAACATAAACTCGTGCTCCTTCATTCTGTTGTGCTCCAGTGGGACAGATATCCGGTCTTCGTCTCGTTACAGCCGCGGCTGTCCAACTTTTACAATGCGTTTTGGCACCCTTCTGCTGGCTGTCACCAGCTTAACATCTGTCGTTAATGCATACTGGATGGGGGATATTGCTCGTAAGAAGGAGCACTAGCTCTTGTATGTCTCCAAAGCTAACAGCGTGGATAGATCGAGGTTATGCCCCCTTCGCCTACTCTGGATACCCCGTCTTTCGAAATGTCAGGGACTATGGAGCAAGGGGTATGTCGAGCCGAGAGTGTTCCCCGAGCTATACTCACAAGCATGTCTAACACGGAGATAGGAGATGGTGTTACGGACGATACCAATGCTATCAATGCCGCCATCACTGCCGGAAATCCTTGCAACCAAGGCTGTGTAAGTGTTTCTGGTATCACGTTGAAGAAGCTTATGCTAACGGATGTTTAAAGACCTCAACCACCACTACTCCAGCCGTCGTTTACTTCCCCGCAGGAACTTACCTCATCTCAGGATCCATCAAGCCGGCATATTTTACACAGTTGATCGGAGATGCGAGCTCCCCACCTACACTCAAGGCCACGGCCAACTTTGCTGGCTTTGGTCTCATCGATGCGAATCCATACTACACTCAAAACCTGAACTGGAAGGCTGTCAACGTATTCTTCCGTCAGATCCGCAACTTTGTTATCGATACCACGAATATCCCGCCAGGCAATGCGGCGACTGGTATTCACTGGCCAACTTCACAGGCGACGAGTCTGCAGAACATCGTCTTCAACATGCCGACGGCATCCAATGTTGTGCATGTCGGTTTGTTCATGGAGGAAGGTAGCGGTGGCTTTGTCACGGACCTAACCTTCAATGGTGGTGCTACTGGTGCTTCGATGGGTAATCAGCAGTTCACTATGAGGAACTTGAAGTTCAACAACTGCAAGACAGGTATGATTCCAAGCCCATTTTCTGCATCTTCGTGTAATCTGCTGACATCCCCCAGCTATCTACCATCTCTGGAACTGGGGCTGGACCTACTCTGGCCTGTCCATTAATAACTGTGGCATCGGTATCGACATCACCGCGGGCAGTGGCAAGGTAGAAACCGGTTCCATCACCGTCTTCGACAGTTCATTCACCAACACCCCCGTCGCCATCTCCACCTCCTGGACTACCACTAGCACACCCGACACCGCCGGCACTCTCGTTCTTGAGAACATCGCCCTCACCAACGTCGCCGTCGCCGTCAAGGGTCCTCAGGGCACCTATCTTTCCGGCTCCACCGGCTCAACCACCATCACGGCCTGGGGCAACGGCCACAAATACACTCCCTCCGGCCCCATTGAGTTTGCCGGCGCCATCACACCCAACCCGCGCCCTGCCAGCCTCCTCGCCTCCAACGGGCGCTACTACACGCGCTCCAAGCCTCAATACGAGACCCTCTCTGCGTCGCAATTCATCTCCGCTCGCGACTCGGGCGCCAAGGGCGACGCGGCAACCGACGACACGGCCGCCCTGCAAAAAGCCATCGACACCGCCGTTGCCCAGGGCAAGGTGGTCTACCTCGACTACGGGCTGTACCGCGTCACCTCAACGATCCGCATCCCGCCCGGCGCCAAAATCGTAGGTGAGTCCTACGCCACCATCATGTCAGCCGGCGGCTTCTTCAACGACATGAACAATCCGAAGCCAGTCCTACAAGTAGGGAGTTACAGCGGACAAGCGGGCACCGTAGAGCTGAGCGACTTTATTGTTTCCACCCAGAACGCGCAGGCGGGCGCGGTGCTGATCGAGTGGAACTTGGCCAGTCCGGCGAGTAGTCCTAGTGGTATGTGGGATGTGCATACGAGAATTGGCGGGTTCGTGGGCAGTCAGCAGCAGGTTGGAGAGTGTTTGAAGACGCCGGGGAATCCGACGGTCAGACAGGGGTGTATCGTGGCGTTTATGGCGATGCATGTCACGAAGGGGGCGAGCGGGTTGTATATGGAGAATGTTTGGTTGTGGACTGCCGACCACGATATCGACGAGGCCGCGAACACGCAAATTACTCTCTACAGTGGGCGTGGCCTTTGTAAGTTCCCTTCTCCTAACCTCCCCCCCCTCCCCGTTATTCTCCACTTCAGTCCTCCCTCTTTCCCTCTTCCAATTTTGGTGACATCTCCCTAACTCCTTCTTTTTCTTCAAGACATCGAATCCACCTCGGGCACCTTCTGGCTCTACGGCACCGGATCCGAGCACCACGTCCTCTACCAATACCAGCTCTCCTCTACCCAAAACATCTTCATGGGGATGATCCAGACCGAAACTCCCTACTACCAACCAACCCCCAACGCCTTGGTCCCCTTCCCCACGGTCTCCTCCCTCAACGACCCCAACTTCTCCACTTCCTGCTCGGGAGTATCTGGAAACTGCGCAGCAGCTTGGGGGTTGAGAGTGCTCAACAGCAAGAATATCTTGGTGTATGGAGCGGGCCTGTACTCGTTCTTCAGCGATTACAGTACCACCTGCTCGACGTTTGCGGCGGGGCAGACTTGTCAGAGTAGGATTGCCAGTGTGGAGGGAAGCGGAAGTTCGAATGTGAATATTTATGGACTCAATACGATTGGGGCACAGAGTATGTTGACGAGGGATGGGGTGAGTGTCGCGTGGTACGCGGATAATGTGAATAATTTCCCGAGTTCGGTCGGGGTTTATAAGAGTGGGTGAGGTGGGGAGGTATGGGATAAGGGGGGGTGGATGGGATGTTTGGAAAGTTGTACTTGGCTGGGAAAGAGTGCAGCTTGTGTTGGGGCGGATTACTGCTAGCCGGGGTAGGTTGAAACCTGAAGCACTTGGGGGATTGTACATATCAGATTTGTTGTTCGTCTTGGGTGGCATACCCGTGATCTCTGATATTGAAGAACCAAATCTCGTTAGAACTCGAACACCATTGCTTTGCTATAAACACTCTCGCCACACACCCCAACGCCCTCAACCATTAAGCGAGAACCCAACATTTTTATTCTCCGCTCCCATCTTCACCAACCTGCTCCTCATCCCCTCCGCCACCTCCCTCGCCGCCTCTCCTCTCTCTCCCAAAGCAGAGAAATCGCACCTTTCCACCCACTCCCCGACCCCATGCTGCAACACATTCCTGGCCCTCTTCCCACTTGATGCACCCGCCACATGTCCCACACTACCATGCAATGTCGTCCTCTCCTTTTGGCTCGAATACACGCCCCTATGCAAAATATTGTTATCATAAAACGCCACGTCCCCCGCATTCAGCGCTACGACCAGCTGCCCCGGCATATTCGGCTCGAACAGATGCGCTGCGCGCTCCTCGTCGGTGCGCGGGCGAGTATGTGATTTGGGAACCAGAATCAGAGAAGTGTCGTTATCCACCAGACTCAAATTCCACTGCGTATGATACCTCGGCTCCGTAGCCGGCACCAGTCTCTCCTTTTCTTCTTCAGCCGAGCAAGTAGCGGGTATGTCATCCCGGTGCCAACTCAGACTGAACTCCCTGTCAGGCCGCACAAGCATGTTGAACAGCTCCATCACCAGATCCTCGTCCTTTGTGCCCTCGGGAAGCAATTGCTTGGCTATGGCCAAGAGGGCAGGGGAGAAGTATAGCTTCAGAAAGGCGTCTTTGTCCTCCTTTGGTAAGGGGAGGTCCGGGTGCAAAAGGTGTTGGACGCCCCAGATTCCTGAGCCGTCGGCGGGAGGGACCGAAGGCCAGGGCGGGAATTGTTTGCCTACGGTTCGGATGTAGGGCCAGGAACCGGCGCGGGCGAGAGCGGTGAGGGAGTCGGCGGCGGAGCGCAAGGTGGAGAGTTCGAGGGGGGTGAGGAGGGAGCGGATCACGGTAAAGCCGTTTTCTTGGAGCTCTTTGAGGAGAGGGGAGGGGTAGGTTGTTGTTGTTGTTGGTTCGGCCATCTTGGACCATTCCTTTTTTGGATGGAATGGTGAGAGAGGTGGCGATGATGGGGATGGGTTTGTTGGTGGTGAATATACCGAGTCAAGGTGAGAAAAGCAGTGAAGGATTGTGGTGAAAGTTGAACCTTACCGTTCGATATTTCAATAGTGTTAGTCTATGTCTAGCAGTGTTAGTCAAACCCCGCTCGAGTCGGAGGCCGTCTTCAATCGAACGAGTCTGGATAAAGTTGGGTTGGGGAACTGGGCCAAGCCAAGACATGGTGTAACCTCGGAGAACGTATCATTGTGGGATGACTTAAACCTAATGTACGATGAAGCAACGGCACGATGACTGATGAGGAGGAGATACTGTAGGAGGAGAATTGGGGGTGTATCGGGGCATGATTAACCCCAACCCGATGGGTTCTCACACGAGGGTTAGAACATGGTGAGGTGGTATCAGCGGGGACATACACCCTAGGACTGGTTTGATTGCTAGCGCGGTACATTGTGGGTTTTAGACAGGGCAGACTGCTGCAAATGCCCTCCAAATGCTCTACAAGTACGCTGTGAATGCCCTCTAACTTTACCCATTATAGAAGGTAGGGATAATTAATACTGGTGATTTGGGTGATTCTGGTCGGGTCCACCGCTGGCGATATAAGGAGTGTGTGTGAGGGAGTTGCGGTCACCTTGAGATTAGGCGATTTCAGCCAATCAGATAGCGTAGATAGACCTGTCCTGCCTTGTAAACTCCCCGGTAAGAAAATATGGGGTTTGAACCGCGCTAACAATCAAACCAGTATCAATAGGTAGGGGGCTGATACAACGTTGTAGCAGATGTGTTGATTTGGGGTTCTTCAGAGTTGAATAGTGGATGTCGAAGCGCGGATTTTAGGCATTTCACCGTCTGACATTAAAAAGAAAAGATGAAAGACGGAAAAAGGCAGGCGCATGACATAAGCTTGCAGCCAATCCACGTGCTCTCGCGATCCAGCGACGCGAACAAACAATTGAAATCGCCCCCCCAATCCGGAATCGCGTATGTCCATTCCAACGACGTCATAATAAGTCGGCGAAAGAAACGGATTTCATATCACGTACATTGGAGTGAAGTCTACGACAACCACCGTCGACACTCACCGCTGTACTTCCCAAACTCATTTTGGAAAAAAAATAAAATAAAAAAGACTTTTGTCATCTGACAACCAAGCAAGCAACAATGCCACCCCGCAAGCGCAAAGCCGCAGCCATCGCGCATGACGACCAAGATGCTGCAGTCTCAACACCCGACAGTTCCTCGCGTCGCCGATCAGCACGCGTCTCTTCCTCTGCAAAAAAAAGCCACTATTTTGAAGGGGACTCCGATTCCGAGTTAGCAGAAGCTCCCACCGTGAAATCCAAATCCAATGCCAAAGCCAAACCTACCGCAGCCAAGGGTCAGCGCGGCCGACCAAAGAAGGCCACTAACCTAGAAACCAATCCCATCCAAGACGAAGACGACCAAGATGTCTACAACAAAGACTCAACAGATGCAGAAGACGCCCAAAAACATGACCAAGACGAAGAATCAGACGACGACGACGACGACGACGACGACGACGACGCCCCTCCCAAGCTCGAATTCATCCCCATCCCCAAACTCCGTGACCTCGCCGGCGTGTCCTACTCCCCTTCCACCATTCACCCCAACACCCTGCACTTCCTCGCCGACCTCCGGCGCAACAACAAGCGCTCCTGGCTGAAGCTCCACGACGCCGAATATCGCCGCTCCTTGTCGGACTGGGAGTCCTACGCCATGTCGCTTACCGACTCGATAGTGTCGGTCGACGAGACCATTCCCGAACTACCCTTCCGCGACATCAATTTTAGGATTTATCGGGATATTAGGTTCTCGAAGGATCCCACTCCCTACAAGCCGCATTATAGCGCAAGCTGGTCAAGAACGGGGAGGAAGGGGCCGTATGCGTGTTATTATGTCCATTTGGAGCCGGGCAAGTGTTTTGTCGGAGGGGGGTTGTGGCATCCTGATGGGCCGGCGCTGGGAAGGTTGAGGAGTAGTATTGATGAGCGGAGGGAGAGGTGGAGGCGGGTGCTGATGGCGAGGGACTTTGGGGAGATGTTTTTGAATTTGGGTGGGAAGGGCGTGAAGGGCAAGGTGGGGCAGAAGGGGAAAGGGAAGAAAGGCCAGGGCAAGAAAGGGGGTGAGGGAGAAGACGAGGAAGAGGAGGATGATGGGCTGGATGAGGAGAGAGCGGTTATCAAGGCATTTTGTGCGGCTAATGCTGAGAACGCTTTGAAGACGAAACCCAAGGTGCGTACCCGCAATTCCTGAGTCGCTGATTGCGCTGTTGCAGTCTTTCAGGGCTGTTGAATGGCTAAAGGGCGTAAGCTAACATCAACTTTTGGATATAGGGCTTCGATGCTGAACATAGAGACATAGAGTTGCTCAAGCTGCGCAACTTCACCGTGGGAAAGAAGCTGCCTGATTCTGTCTTCACATCGGAGGGTGGGCAGGAGCAGGTGCTTGATGTCATCAAGGCCATGGTTCCGTTTGTAAGTACCGACACTCCCACTTTCTTATACTCAGGGATTATGCTTTGACACCATTGCTGACTCGAACGGGTTATAGGTGACGCACCTTAATCGTATCGTCATGCCTGATCCTGGTGATGATGACGATTCAGAAGAGGAAGAGGCCTAAATATGGCGCTCGAGAGGACGAATTTTATCCTGTGTTGGATTCGACACCCGGTGTTTTGGATAATGAGCGATGTCAGGATCTATGACCGCTCCATGTTGCAGTTGTCTTGCCCCTTGTTTGTTCTAATGAAAATCATTCTCACCTCAATTGCAGTGGCCACCTCATAAACCGACCGTGTGTGCGAGAACGGAAGTAGGTGACAAGTAATAGTTGGGTATCAGAAACTAATTAAGAAAAAAAGGGGAATTAGACCCTGGTATCGTCGGTAACACATATCCCGCCAACATGACAGCGTAGAAACACATGAGGGGACATCGAAACAGAGCGTGTCCCGGTTCAAATCCTGCAACGCCTCGACCTCCCTCCCTCCGTTTTTCCTCCTCGGTCTAGCCAAGCCCATCCGAATCCGCCCTAGACTCCTTTCAAATTCGAGTCCGGCTATTCGCACGCCGTCGTCAACACATCGTGTCGCAGTCGAGCTCCACCATCTCAATAATGATCCAGTCATCATGACGTCGTTTAAGCGGTGGCAGCAGCAGCCTCCTCCTTCTTCTCCTCCTTCTTCTCCTCGGCAGCGGTGGCAGCAGGGGCGGCGACAACAGCGGAGGCAGCAGCCTCGGCGGGAGGCTCGGCGACGGCAGCTACAGGAGCAAGAGTCTCAGTCTCAGCAGGGGCAGCGGAAGCCTCCTCCACAACCTTCTTGACTTCGTGAACAGCAGGGACAGCGACAGCCTCCTTCTCATGAACGACAGCCACGGGAACGGCGGCCTCGGTAGCAGCAGCAACCGGAGCACCGGCGAACTCTGGGGCAGCGATCTCGGGAATTTCGAAGGGGCTGCTGACAACCTCGGGAAGAGAAGAAACCACCTCCTCCTCCTTCTTCTGCTCGGGAACAGCGACCTCAGAGGCAGCAGTCTCATTCTCCTTATCCTCCTTAACCTCCTCCTTCTCTTCGGTGACGGGAACAGCGGCAGCAGCAACCACTCGGGCTTCTACCGCAGGAGCGGGGGTTACAATAGGAACATGGGTGTTCTCACTAGGAGCAGCAATGGCCTCCTCCTTGTCCTCCTCCTCCTTCTTCTCCTCGACAGGAGCAGCAACGACGGCGGGAGCGGCGTGCTCGGTGGGAGCAGCGATGGCAGCGGGAGGCTCGGCGGAAACCTCGACGGGGGCGGCGGCAGGGGCTGTATTTGAGATGGTTAGATGTCTTGCTCTGGTCAAGTTGAGCGAGGGTTTCGGGTATAAGCGTACCGACAGCGGGAGCCTCCTCCTTGGCGACCTCCTTGGGCGCTTCTTGAGGGGCCTCGTTGGCAGCTAGCTCGACGGCGCCGGGAGCAGGAGCGGCGGCAGGGGCGGCAGGAGCCGCGGGGGCGGGAGCAGCGGCGGGATTAGTGGCGTCCTCTACAGGAGCGACGGGAGCGGCGGCGGCAACGGGGTCGTGCTGAGCAGCATCGGCAGCAGCCTCGGTGGGCTTAGCATGGTCGACGGGCTTGGACGCCCTCTTCTCAGTGGGCCTCTTGAAGGCAGCCCTGAGCTTCGCCTTCAGGTTGGTAAACGCGTCGAAAGCTACGGCAGCGATATGTCAGCCGTCTGGTTCGTGGTTCATGCCGCCAACTAGATTCCTGGTGTTCGCTTGTGGATCGGTAATTGTAGTCGTCGTTGTCGTCGTCGGGCGATGGGGAAAGCCAGCTGATGGAGGATGGACGCGAGGCAAACTTACGAACACCTGGCATTTTGGCGATTGTTTCTGATTATTATTTTTTTGGAGTACCAAGAAAGCGTGGAACGAGATCTATAGTATAGTCAGACTGGACGATGTGTTAGTAGATCTATATTGATCTTATACCCAACCAAGCTTAGTTGAAGTTGTCGAGATGGAGTTGCGGATGACGCGGGAAGGAGGAATGAAGGAGCATATGACGAGGCAGGCAACCGGGAGAGTGAAGCTAAATATGGAACGCCATCCAAGGGCCAACGTGGGAGAAGGGGGAGAGATAGGTAGGTAATAAGGGCAAGCAATCAATGGCGCACTGCACGTCAATGATGACATGGATAGGGACCCTTGTTGGGTAGAGGTAGGTCGGGGGGGCTGAGGAACTAAAAGCTGATTTGACAGGAGGGAGTTGAAGCGACTCGCTGAGACGGCTTCTTCCACTTGGGAGCAATGCCACTTGACTACATGCTCGTTGCCTTCGACTCCCCGAGGGTCTGCTGCATCTGACGTTGAGACACAAGCATCCCACAGGCATCCTTTGGCCATGAGTGGCTCGTCGTTTGTTTAGATCAGCTGGTTAAGGTGCAATCTGTGAATGTCCCGTCGTTGTTGTGTCCGGTCAAGTCGGGGACCCAGTGACCCCCAGTGACACAATGTTCTGCGCTCTGCCAATGGCTGGGCTGCCCGCATCGACTAGAGAAGAGGCGCGTCGGCAACAGGAGGAGTGAAGGGGCTGCAGGAAGCTTATCGCGATACAACATATTCTTAAAGTAGTAAACACACACCTAAGACTGGAAAGTTGACGACCGACAGTCAGTCTGTACAGCTGGCGATGATGATGGACGCCGTCAAAGTTGGTCTTTGGGATGTTTGTTGGCGTAATTTGTTTGAAGAAGGGGAAAAAGAGAAAAGACGCGAGAATGTCTTTTTGGAAAAAAAAACTATAGTATGGGGATCGGTTGAGAGAGATTAGCGCCCGGAAAGCGAGATTAGCCAGGGAGGATGCGGGCGTTTACGAATTTGTAGGAGGTCCAGCTCACTTTTATTACGCGTGGACGAGGAAAAGGAAACAACTCACCGATACCAGTGGATATCCATCTCTTCTCTCCCATCTTCCTGAAACAAATCGCCCTCCAAAAAGGATCAGAACTGGACGATGCAAACTGTCAGGTCCCAGACCACTGACATGACATGACATGACACACTGGCGCATTTCAAAGCTCGCAGGGTCCTTTCTTCCCTCCAAGCTAGCCGCTTATGGATAAGCATAAACTCATTACCCACCCGCACTGTGACCAGTGCGCCTGCTAAAGCCGACCCTGCATCGGTCGACGATGAGAGGCTGCAGGCCCGCCCAGCGCTTGGGCCACATCAACACTGCAGCAGCGTGTTGCAGCCATTTCCCGGCATCCTCTTGCTCTAAAAATAAGGGCACTCGACAGCGGAGATGATTTCCCACGTCGTGCCAACAACAACATCAACCACAACATCATCATCACGGATCAAGTTGCCTCTTCCCGAACGAGTGGACACACATCATTTCTCTACCGGCCCACCTGAATGACTCGATCGCCCTCCTCGATAACCGAGAATCGCCATTCCAACCGTCGTTCCCGAGGCCGCCAATAGGGCCAAACCACAGCCAATTTCCCGAGCCACGTTGTGTTTTTCTTTTTCCAGATTCATCCTCAACTTCCGCTCTCTCCGCTGCTCCTCCGCATTTCCCTCGCTAGTGCTCGTTAGTTGTCGCTTGTAATCTTATTTCCTCCTCGGTACCCTCTCCCCGGATTCGCCTAGGAAGAACAAGTGTTTACAATGTCTTTCTTGATCTCCATCCTCTTTACCTCTCAGTCTTCCAGAAGAATGGCAGTTCGAGGATCGTCATTCATTTGTTGTAGAGATGGGCGTCTATCACAAGTGTCGATGGAACTGTTTCAAGTCCCTAACCACCATGGCGTTTTTCTTCCAAAGTCGTCTTCGAACTTTCAACACCTTTTTTGTCCAAGGGTTAGACTTAGGGTTCAAGACTATGTCACCACTTGTCGGCTCAACGTCGCAGACATGACTGCCAGTGCTTACTGACGCGAGATGCATGCGGACCAATCGACCTGTACAAATCTTGGACGTGATGCAGCTACAAAGTACCTATCGCCAATTCAGGTGCTCGCAACTTGAGGAAACAAACTGCCTCCATGTCAACCACCCCATCCAACATTTTATGCTTTGGAACACACTGGAGGTAGTCCCGGACTCGTGGCCGACCTTCAAAAGTTCGTGGGATGAGCTAAGTCAGCCCACTGAGCCGTTGAGCAGTGGAAGGTCTGACCGGAAAAATCTCCCAAGCTGGACCTGGGCCTCCATCGACCGCCCTTGCACACGCGACCCAGTGCGGTACTACGACAACCTCCTCTTCAAAGTTGAGCACGTAGACCTTAGCTACGCAACCGACGATCCAACCGGCGACATCCTCCCAGGTGGCCGTCTCCATCTCCGCGGTATCCTCATGCCCGCCAAACTCATCCCGACCACCCACGAACAGCCCGAAATCTACTGGAAGATCATCATCGAAGGCATCGAACTCGAGGGCGTTACGCGCTACGTCGAGCGCTTCATCCGGGCGCGGGAGCCCTTCAAGGACGGGTCTCCTGTCTCGCTCAACCATTTTCAAGAAAACTTTGATGTGGAAAATGCCAAAGGAAAAAGCTTCGCCATGCCGGCGTGGAAGAACACCTATGGAATCAGCACACAACGAAGTCTCATGGCGATTTTGCTGTGTCGATTATTGGACGCGGAAAAGGGTATGTATGAACGGCTGGGGCTTTTCAAGCAGTATGATGAGAATTGTAACTTGGTTCTTGCCATGCGTGCTGATGTAAACGGGGAGAGGAAAAAGGAGAGGGAAAGGGTGCCGTGTGCGGAGTTTAGGGAGGGGATGCACTCTTTTATTGTGGTTTGAAGTGGCCCGCGAGTGGCCATGCATGGCGTGCATCGAAGTCAACAGCAGCAGCGCTTATAACCTATCGTGGCATTCAGATAGATGCAGATGCAGGCCTGGTTAGGAGCGGTTGTCGCGGCGACCTTGAGTGGCAAGGATGTTACCCAAATAGGTACCTATAGTAGACCAAGAGGAGTTGGTGCCCATGGAGGTTACCTACCTATCTACCACTAGGGGTTCTGATTTGCAGATTTGATCTCATAGTTAAATTCACCAGCATTTTGCTGTCGTCTACACTACTCACCCTGCCTATATCGATACAGAAGCAACAAGTGGCTTTCTTTAACGAAACCGAAAAGACTTCACAAGAGCAACATGATCTGTTCCCTCTGTAAGGAAACCTTAGAGTTACTGCTTAACCAAAACAGGTCGCCCGTGTCGTCAGCCCACGGTCCGGATGATTGTCATCACAAGAATCTCGAAAGCTTCAGAAGTTCCCTCGAACAAAAGTGCTACGTTTGTACCGCTGGCTAGGATTCCATAATGGAAGATGACCATAACAAGAATCTCGAAAGCTTCAGAAGTTCATTCGAACAAAAGTGCTACGTTTGTACCGCGGGCTGGGATTCCATAATGGAAGATGACCGTAAGGACTGGGAGGACGCGTGGATCAAAGTAACAACTTTTTAACTTTTTTTTTCTTTTTTCATCGTTCGGGTCACTCGTTTAATGAATTTTTACTAATCGGAAACAGTATGATCAAGAGGACAATTCCGTGTCGGTGTATGTTACCCGTCTTCAGCTGAGCCTTGTGGCAGAGCCGGAGTTTGAAGGATACACAATCTGCCTACGTGCTTATCTACCTTCAGGAGTTGCAGCAGCAACTCCACCGTTCATTACCCAAACGTTCTTCTCTCTTGAACCCATTGCCGCTCCAAGTTCCTCACTTATAAAACACTACCGGAAAGTCTTCCCAAAGCGTACCAAAAAGCTGGACTCTGCGCATGTTACTGCTCCATTATTTGCCCGTCCTCGACCAGTACTTGGCCCTACCACAGCTTCTTCGTTAGACCTAGCCAAGAGGTGGCTCTACAATACAATGAGGATGGTCAGCATTCTATCATTGTCATCTGAAGGACCATTGAGAAGGGAGAAGGGAACAGAGATGGAAAAACAGGGTATCACCGGGGATTATAGGTCTACCGAAAAGGGAAGTTCACTAACCAGAATTCGGGTTGTGGCCAAGGGCCATCCATCTTGATGCCTCCCATTAACAATAGTCGCCGCGGGCAAATGACAGAATTCGGTCCTAGTGTTTGGGTTGGGTTAGGACAGCTAGGGGTGTGAGGAAGACATCAATATCAGCAGGCCAAAGATTGGGGAAAGTGTTTTGTTCAGGAGAATGAAAACGCAGCCAAGAGGCCGGGGAAGCCCCAACTATATACATGACGATTCGTCCCCCTCCTGCCTTCTAGTCTCTTTTCCAGGCTTGATTCCAGGCCAGACCTCCTTTTTGGTCTGGCCGCCGTCAGACCTTCTCTTGAGGAGGCAATAAACTCCCTTGATGTCTAGTAGGTTCCTTCTACGCGATACTGGCTCGCCTGCCTTCCAGAAAAAATCCTCCTGCCTTCCTAGTGGAGCATGTGCGGGCGGATTGCAGTGAGCTAAATATGTCGGTCCCAACCAGGAGGGCGATAGACATGAGGCCAATAGCCAGGAAATTCATGAATCAGAGCGAGACGTCACCAAACCCGGTTCCAAACAAGCCGTTTACAAGTTTCTCATATACGAAAGGTATCAACAGTCGTTCATTCCTTCCATCCCGCCCAGCTCTCCTTCCACACGGCATCAATCTCCGGTCCCGTCAAAACCCGGTTACATATCATCCAACCCCCCATCTTGCACGCTATTACCACCATCATCAAACCCCAGAGCTCCCACGAACCAAACAGTCACACCAATCCCTCCTCTCAAACACATTTCCAACCCTAATAAGCACTCCGATAATAATCCGCCAACCCATCATTCTGCCCCTGCCCCTGTCCTTGTCCCGGTGCCCCAGGTGCACTTGGTCCCTCCTGACCACCCGGTGCCGACGGCGCTGACCCAGGCGGCACATAAGCCTTATACTGATGATGTGCGCCACCACCAGGTTGCGAAGCCGCAGGCGCCTGCGGTGCCGCCGACGACACCTCGCTACCAGCACCCTCATACCCCGCAGCATGCGGTCGCGAAGAAGCTGCGGCGGCTGCAGCTGCGGCAGCGGCTTGGTAAGGATTATGGCTGTGGTATCCGCCCTGTGCGTAACCGCCGGGAGCACCGGGTGCTGAAGGAGCCGAGAGGGCCGAAGGGGCCGAGGGAGCGGGACCGGAGGGCGGAAGAGGGGCGGATCCTACGTTGTTGCTGTTTCCCGCTCCGGGGGCGGTGGCTGTGGGGCTAGCTGGTGCGTGAGCGGAGGGGCCGTTATAGGATGGGTTGGAAAGGGGGTTTGTGCTGTGTTGAGCGATGGGCGAGTCATAAGCTGAGGTAGAGAGCTCTTGGGGCGCACCGCCGTTTGCGCTGCTGTATGAGTTTGTGCGATTGTTGGCTCCGGATGCGCCAGGGGGTTGATACGGGGCGTATTGATTCCCTGGGGGTGGTGAGGAAGTCGTGTTTAGCGGCGCGGAAACCATGGGGTTGTTGGACCCTGAAGGGATGCGCTGGCCTTGAGGCCGCGAGGGGCCACCATATGCTGGCTGTGGCTGCTGTTGATGTTGTCCCTGGCCTTCAGGACCACCCATATAATACGGCGCAGGAGTGCCAGCAGGGCGAATGAAATGGTTAGGGTTAGGCGGGGGCGAGGTTGTAGGATACTGGGGGGCGTCTAGGTAGTAGGTTTATGTACATCAGCTTTTGTGTCCATAGATACTCGATCAATACATCCCCTGGCCACCCAATTCTCCTACGGGCATACCTTGAGCGGGCGCTGGAGTATAAAACCGGGGAGGCTCCTGCTGCTGCTGCTGCTGCTGCTGTGGTGGAGGAGCGCCGTATCCCCCAGCTCCGTAGCTGTTGGTCATTGGAGGTCTCATTGCGTATTGGTGATAAGTCGGCCCTGGTGGGTGAGACATGGAAGATTCGAGGAGCGCTTCATAGTCTCTCCTAGCCTTGATGAACTTTTCGTTCAACTGCGTGAAGTCATCTATGCGCTGTTAGTTGGAACTTCTTCACCAGAATGAATCGCCCAAAACATACCCTTCTTCTGCGAATACTTCTCAATCAGCTTAATAAGCTTAGGTCGAATCGCCAGCGTCTGGTGATAGAGTTTCTGTCATCTCATCGTCAGCACCATCACCTCTCAACCCCGTTTCGTTTCGGGTCATCATCAACTCACCGAAATCTCCTCATTATCCTCCTCCCTCGGCCCCGTGTTTCCAGCACTCAAGAGCGTCAACAACTTCTCCACATTCTTGATCTCCGCAAACACCTCGGCCTCCATCTGCGCCTCGCGCTGCAACTCCTCCGGCGTCGGATCCGTCAACTTCTCGACATAGTTCAGCGGGAAGATGCCCGTCTTGCCCTTGAGAGACCCGCGCCACCAATCCTTGTACACACTCTCCAGCACGGCAATGACATCGCCCTTCTTGAACTCCAGCTCGCCCGGCTCCGAGGGCACAAAGTCGTAGAGCGCCCTCACGCGGGACACGGTAGCGGCCGTGGTACCGGAGGGAACCGGCTGCGGTGTTGCCGCGTCCGTCTGGCCAGCGGTCGAGTTCGTGCGTCCCCCTGGTGCACCGGCATTACTCGGCCCTGCCGCCGCACCACCACCACTGGACGAAGACGCAGCAGCTGCCCCCGAAGCACCACCAGCGGGTCTCCCGCCCTTCTTCCGTTCCTCCTCCTGCAAGCTGAGCTGGAGAGCCATCTGGAGCTCGTCCTCCTCCTTCTGGCGGTCGGCGTCGGTGAGCACGTTCTTCTGCGGGGCGCTGGGCGGGTGCAGGGTCGGGTTGGACTGCTTCAGGCGGTAGTAGGCATCGTACATGATGCCGAGGTCGGGGTCGGACTTGAACATGTCGGACCACTCCTTCATGCGCTCGAGGATCTTGGCCTTGACTTGGGTGTGGGTGTTGCGGTCGTTGGCGAGCTTGAGGAGGGCGTCGGTGAAGGCGCGGCTCGAGAGCTCGCGGTGCATGTGCTTGTCGCAGTTTTGGGAGAGGGCGTTGGCAACCTGGTGAAAAAAAAAGAGAAAAAAAAGGGCGGGTTAGCAATCATCTATCTAGTAACCTAGCTGGAAGACATGGGCTGGTAGAGGGAGAGGTGACGTGATGAGAGCTTTACCTACCTCGAGAGTATACAGCTGGACATTGGCGTTCCTATGGGCCAGGCGCTTGATCATGCTGCTGACAGCCTCTTTGGCATCGTTGGGGTCGGTGGCTACCCGATCGCAGACCTCCATGATGGCGCCCCAGTCCTCGGACGTGAGGTTCTCGTCGGTTGCCTTGTCTATACACGAGCTTGGTGTCAGCACAAGAGCGAATCCATAGACGTCGAAGGAAACATACTGATGGCCTCATCGTAAGGCCCTACGGCCGCCGCTCGGAACATCGTGATGGCTGTGTCTGATCTGGCGGTTGGTGTATCGAAAGTGATGTGGTCGGCAGATTACGAGGAACAGACGAGTGCGTGATGGGCGCAACCTCAGGGATTGTCGTCACAATCACTTGGCGAGAGGAGAAATAGATGCTGGGACTGGTATCGTCGGTTGCCACGGGCAGGGAGCTGTAATCCGTTGCAAGGAGACACAGTCGTAGAGCTTCGGATGTAATCGGCCTGTCGTGGTGTGTTTGCCTATCGCTCGGCGAATAATGGGTGATTGAAGCTGTAGTTGTAGGTAATCGGTAGGTAACGGTAACGGTATCGTTACCTAAGGTAGGCAGAGCAAAACGGGAGGGGGAGAGGAGCTTGACCACCGGGAGCTGCCTGGCGCTGCAGTGGCTGGTTTGGAGTCGTGTTGAGGTATCGGGATATTGAATGAATATGATTCGGATACCTAATAGTGCGCAAAATGGTATCGTGAAGATTCGACGTTTCTTTCGCACTCTGGTAGGTAGGTAACCGGTATGTCTTGGATCCGGTGGCCGCTGCGGTGTCGAATGTTGTCGAAGGATGTTCCAGGTGGAGGTGGAAGTTGTCGCACACCGGGCAGTTCGCCGTTTGGCAGCAGCGGATGACGAACCTCTCCTCCCGTCTCGCTCTCTGTCAGCCCCCAAACCAACACCACAGGGGACCCGACATCACTGAACAGGACGGGAGCACAAGGGTAGCCTGCTCAGCCTCGATCCTATCCAATCATGTGGCGTATTCTTTGCATACGGTGGGTGGACTTGCCCCACTCTTCAGTGCAGCGGCATTCCGTCATTTGACTTCCATTGCGTCGTAGCCCTTCTCTTGGCTCTGTTGCCGCTCGTAATCGCATCAACTTTGTTGAAGGCAGTGAGGTTGGTGATCATTGACGAGGTCAAGTTATTTTCGATCTCTTCTGATGTACAGTTTTCCATGCTGGTTAGATCCTGATTATATATTTCTCTATTCCTATGCTTCGAGCGTATCCCATCAGACTACGTCCCATACCCCTATCCTCTTCCCAAGTTGGGAATAGTTTTAAGTCACTGATACACACAGCCCGCTGCGTCTTGGTCCTTGTTCCATATGATCTACGCTGATGAATATCACATCCACAACTGACTATGAATCATTCCCCCGTATCGCAACGGGCTACTTGAGTTCTTATAAACTGAGTACTTTCAATTATCGTTCATGCTTGAAACGCTGCTACGAATGCAGTGCCTCATGAACCCGACTGGCGTGAAGCGCGCCTTTGCTGAGGCTGGAATAGGCTTCCAGAATATGAACAAATAAATGTAAAGACCCTCCTCGCTCACTCACTCACCTTCAACGATGCTGACCAAGTCTGTCGCTGTGATCTTTAATCTGTAGACGCCAACTGCTCCAGGGTATACATCGCTCCCGTACTGTGATCCGGAGCAATGTAATGCACACGCGCCCACAAGTGAACTGTTCCTCCTACCATCCCCGACGCGTAGTTCCCCTAACTTCATACTCTCCTTCTTCGTCACCCACACTTCCACCACCGGTATTTCCACTAGCCTCCCCAGTCCCTAGAGCTCCTCCCCTCAGCCCCCTCGGAGATCCTCCCAACACACCGCCGCCTCTTGTTTCTTCCAAACTGCGCCTCGAAGGCCTCTCGAGCTCGGACATAGCGAACAACAACGGCTCGTCATCGGCCCCATCCTCACCCTGACCAACACCCATCCCACCTCTCCCAGCCAAAGAACCCATATACCTCATCCCGGTAAACGACCCCCTGCTCGACTGAGGCGGTGTTCCCCTGGTGCCAGACCCGATCCCGCTACCGCGCCCTTGCTGCGTGGAACTCGTCGTCGTGCCATGGTAGCTGTACCGCGACCTGTACGGGGTCCGACTGGTGGTCATGAGCCTAGCCGGCGAATTCGTCGGCTGATCCTCGTTTCCAGCCTGCCTCAGCTCCGCCGAAGCCCGGATATCCGCCGCCGGTTGTAGTTGCTGCAATCCTGCCATTCCACTCCCTGCCGAGCTGCCTTCGTTGCCATCGCCGGAATTTCTTCGCTGAAAAGCAAGCAGAGTGCTCAGCGAGGGCGCCTCGCCGCCGTCTGCTCCGAGGCTCAAGCTGCGCTGGGCGATATCCGAATCATCTTCTCCCGTTCCGGCGGCAGCTCCAGCCGCCAACGACCGGTGCTGCTGGGCCACGGAACTCGCTCGGCGGTTTGTGCTACCCGCATGGAGCAGGCGAGGAGAGAGCGGGATGTCGATCGCCGCTGAGACTGCGCCGCCCCCAGTTTCCTGATGGCGGTCGGTTTGCGTGGCCTCATCGCCATCCTCTTCCTCCTCCTCCGTGGGTACCACGTGAGACCTCCCTCTCCTGGTGTAGCTAGCCTGGGCCGGGTAATCAATAATCGAGTTCTCGCTCAACCGACTAGGAATCGCGGGCGTGTGAGGCGTATGCGGGCTCAGGGGCTTTCCGCCCGGTGAGCTGCTGACGCTCGCACCACTCATACTGATCCCCGGATTTCCCAGGCTACCTGGCATGTTAGGCATATTCCTGCTGCTTGAGCTCGAGCTCCGGTGCAAAGTCGAAGATCCCATCATCATGCTCTCCGTCAGCGCATTGTTCGAGTCCCTCATGAGATGGAATTTGTTGAGCTGTGCAGCAGTGCGGCGAGCAGCAGCTGATTGCTCTCCCTTCTTGGTAGCCTCAAAGCTCGGCAATTTCTTCCTGTTGTCAAGCTCTTTGAGGAACTCGGAAATGTCGTCATCCGTCTGAAACGAACCCGAACTGGCCACCCCACCCACAGGTTCGGCGAGGAGGGCCGATCCAGGTTGAGCCGATGAAGACAGGCTTTGTCGGCCACTACTATTCGCTTCATCATCGCCGGTCTTGCTTTGGCCGCCAAAAGAGGTCCGCGATCGGCGATGGCTGAAGCTGCTGCTATACCGGCTTTGGGGCCTTGGTGAGCTAGACTTTGGAATATCCGTCGGAACAGCGGCACCCGGGCCACGCAAAGAGGCCGCCATTCCGGCAGTAAGCGATGACCTGTTCCTGACTTGTGATATTCCGCTCAAACCCGAAGGTCGTGGAAGCGAATGGGGTGAGGCCGGTGATCCATGGTCTGGAATTCTGGGACTACTGGTTATCGACCCAGCCTTGAATGGCTGAAAAGAGATAGAAGGCCGTCTGCTGCCTTCAAGCTCCCGCAATGTCCGACTTGATGCACCACGGATGGGCAGAGAACGCGATGGTTCTGACTGGTCGACACTGGCAGCAGAAGAGCCTGGTGGCGAGCTGGTATCTGATCCGGCTGGTCGAACTGCCTTGAGCGCCGAGATGGGACTTGTGCCGAATGCACCCACGCCATGAAATGTCGATAAACTGCCATATGTCTGATGCGGCTCTCGGTTGCCTCGTCCCAGGCGGTGTGAGGGCAAAGATCCGGGTTCCGCATACGAGTCCGCTCGGCCATGGCTGACGGGTTGCGGTCGTGGAGGTATCGAGGGCTTGAAGAAATCCTCGTCTACACCCATGAGCCGCGAGCTCAGCAGAGCGTCGGCATCCTCGACCCGAAATGTGCAGTCATTCCGATAAATAACCGAAGCATTGAAGCGGCCTACGGGTACTTCTAGATCACCGAACATGTACTCCGTTACTACATCCTTACTGTCAGAAAGGGGTTGCCGCAGCGGATCGTAGTTGAGAAACTCAGCCTCGGCCGGTACAATGCGACACTTTACTTCCAGGGCGGGGTGGATGGCCTTGGTCATAGTCTGCTGGGAAAACTTCCAGCCGGGCATGACCCTCGTGGCCAAGAATAGCGACCGGAAGAATACTATGCTCCGTTTATAGATTGTGGGCAGGCTGGGTCCAAAATCTTGCAAAGCACCATCATTGGGAATGCACTTGAGCTCGATGCGCCATCGTTCCAAGATCACCTCGGTATTCCGTTTTTGGAGGTGACGTTTCCGTGGTGAATCCTCGCTCGATTCCGAGCTGTTCAAGGCTTCCAGAACATCCCACCTCTTGCCATTCTCGTCCACTAGTGCGAGGCTGTGACTGCTGGAAATGCGCGATGCGTCGATGTAGGTCTCGATGATCATGGGTGGTGGACGATTCGTAAAGCTGTCGCAACTCCTGAACACGCGGAGGTCATCCTTGAATTCTTCGGTATCTTCGGTCTCTATCGAAAACTGCATCTCGTTGTCAGCGGCTTGTCGAACGTTCCAACGGGGGAACGTCTTGGAATGAAACCCACCCATTTATTAAGCCCTTTCTTGGGGCCAGGCGTTAGATGCTGTCGCGACCCGATGATGAGGACGGCGGCTTTATAGTAGAAGTTCTGCCACTCATCTCAGTTAGCCAAGGATGCTGCTTGCTGGGCGATAGGGGCGGCTTTGTCGAGAATGCGCACCTGAATGATCTGGTCCAGCTTCTTGAAGGCATCCCGGCTTGCGGCGTGCGCGGGGGCATCGCGGCCTTCCTGACCACCACCACCGGCTCCCTCCTTATCCGCGGCGTCGGTGCTGGTGCGAGCCCGGGGATCCCTCTGGTTGTTGGTGCGTGTGGGGTTTGTCTGAGCAGAAACTGCGGGGGAGGAGACCCTCGGGGGATGACGAGATTGTTGATGCATTATGGATGGCGGATGTGGCCAGTCGGCGGGTATGTATAAGTGATGTCAATGTCAATGAGCGGCGTGCGTGGGATGCTTGACACGGGCGCCAAGCCCTGGCTCCGAGTGTGACTGATAACGATGTCGCGAGGCTGCCGTGTCTGTCAAAGCGGGCGCAAGATGGAAGGCATCAATACGGGGAAGATGGCCCTACAGTCGGATGAAAAAAGGGGGCTGCGTTGAGAGCTGCGCCGGGAATATTCGAGTGTCTAGGGGATGGTCGGGGAAAGGCGAGGTCAGCGGACCTTTGCATCCATCGTTTGTTATCGGCAATCAGTCGGATAAGGCAGAAACACAACAATGGAAGAAGAGGATGAAATCTATAGTCTAGCAAATCGGGGTTGGGAAGAAACAACACAATGTAATGACTTGTCGGGCCGTGCCACAAGGCAGAATCTGAGAGGCCGATGTCAATGTAGGTAGGAGGAAAAGAAGAGGAGAAGGAGTCGAGAGATGGATGGATGGAAGGTGTGGAATGGTTGTAGGGATCCAACTGGGGATGACTTGGTTGGCGGTGACTGTCACAGTCAAACAGGAGCGGGCGACAACACCTTTAACAGACGATACCAGGATCTCCTAGCAGATTTAATGGGCGCAAGGTGATCACTGTTAGTAGAGCACGTCCATTTTCACTATGTCCAGCGCGTCAGAGAAGCGTGTAGAGTGGTTCCAGTTTGAGGCAGGCCCGGGGGTTTCAGGGTTCGTCGTGGCGGCTCCGGAGAACACCAATCAGTCGGCCAATGATTAGCAGTCGTCCGGCTCACTCCCGCCGCGAGTGGATCAAAATGGCTGCGTGCATTTTTTTTTGGGGGGGGGGGGGGGGGGGTTTGTTTTTTTTATTTCCCCCCCCCAATGTGTGGGTAGCACACCGGTGTTATTTTTATTTGTCAAAATTTTTAAAAAACCAAAAAAGGG
>MU859389.1:0-23398 GCA_033297205.1 Pseudoneurospora amorphoporcata
TAAGACCTCTTTTACAACACTCCTATTGTATTTGCAACTACGCTGCAATTACGCTGCTTCCTTCAGCACTGCTGTCGTACCACCGCTTCCGCTCCTCTTAGCTACAAGTGCATAGTTCACTGTAGCATCCCTATACTAGTACTATCATCATAGGCTAGTTAGGGCATTGCAGCAAACACTCGCTTTTCCCAAAAGTCGTCCCACTTCTCGTTTTCCTCGCTCTTCCAGTGATATTCCTCCAGTGGATCTGTCCAGTGACCGGTGGCATCGTTGTTGGGAGGTCCGTACGGGTTAATAAGATCCCGAATGTCGCTTCTTTCGGTCTCAGACGTCGATAGTAGTGTTGTAGATATGCAGCTAACTTCTTCCCATATCGGCGCCCGACGAATCTGGGGGTCCTCTTGATCAGGCTCGTTGGATGTGTCCCATTGTACTTCGAAGTCGTAATCTTAAGCTCGGTCCATAGCATCCTCGAGATCGTCCTAGTCGTAGTCGATACTAGCGATCTCGACTACCCTCGCCCCTTCTACCGCTGCGGCTTCGGATTTCTTCTACTTCAACTACTTAGGGACACGGCAATCCTTCTTCATATGCCCCTTTTTCCCGCAATTAAAACACTTAACCTAGGAGAAGTCGCGCTTACCTTAGTTGGCTTAGGCGGCGTCGATCTCTATTAGTCTAGAATAGGTAGTTCCCGAGATATACGTGCCCCAAATCCGCTTCTTCTTAATATTATTACTATTGTTAGACTTGAGGGAAACAAAGGAAGGTATTTTTCCTTTCTTTTCTTGTTCTCGCTAGAACTGGTGGTCATCGATGCGGATAGCTTTATCCATATAGGCATCGATGGAATCGGGTCGGTCCTCCTTATAGAGTTCATCCTTAACTTTATCCTTAAGGCCGTTATAAAACAGTTGCATCAGCCCGTCGTCGTTAATATTGCTGCGAAGCGCATCCTACTTAAAGAGTGCAGCGTAGGCTGAGGCAGACTTAGTTTATCGAAGATAGGTCAGGCGTTCCTAAGCCCTCCGAATCTTATCCTTTTCTCCAAAGACCCTAGCGAGTGCCTCGGTGAAGGCGACGTAAAAGTTCAAGACCTTCTTAGTGAAGTCCGAAGCCTGGTCTCCGTTTTCGTAGTGGTCCTTAAGGATAGGCTCGTACCAAGTGAGTGCTTTATCCGTAAGCCTAGTTCCCGCGTAGGTAACCTTCTCATATTCAATAGCAAACTGGTCGTCGTAGAAGTCGAAGTAGGTTTGTATTTGGATTAAGAACCCTGCGAGGGTGGCCTACTAGCCATCAAACTCCCTGGGTGCGGACAACTTAACTCTCTTACGTTCCTTAGGAGAAATTCCTTCTCCCGCCTTCGCTTCGGGGCGTCCAGACTCGGCCTAGAGCTGTGCTTCCAGCTAATTAATACGGTCCTGCATAGCCTTAAGCTGCTGATGCACAGCAGTGACGTTCAGAAGTTCGCCCTGAGTGGTAGGTCCGGCGGAGGAAGACATAGTGAAGCGAAGATACCTTTAATACACTATCCGAAATAGGCCAAAGGGAGTAGTCAACGTATGACGAACGGCAATCTGATCTACCTAAGTAGGATAGCTAAAGGTAAAGACTATCAGTGCTATTCAGTAAAGCCAAAAGGTTCACAACAAGTATAGTAGCGTTGTACGTGTCTCAGTGATAAAGATCAATTGACTACTGTCGAACTATCTGACAATCTGAGTTCTCCAGTCGTCCCTTTATACTCCATGCCTTATAGCTACTTCTTGTATCTCTATACTTATAGTAATGCTACTCACTCGTAGTGTTAGCTCACCCGTAAGCACCTGCTCACCGTGAGCCCTGGCTCACCAGTGAGCACTGGCTCACCGTGAGCACTGTGCATCCTGTGAGCCCGTGCATGCTTGGGTGCCTTTCTTGGTTTCTGAGGGTTACACTGGTTCCTCTGGGCGGGGCTACCAGGTCCTGAAGGCTTGGGCGACCCCTGTGTCGCTCAAGTTCGTAACAATACTGCATGCTCCAGATGCTTCTCCCGTAGTGTGGTGAGCCTAGCTTACTACCATAGTCGTGGCTTACTTCTATCGTCATAAGCCTAGCTCACTTTGTTAATCGTGAGCCTGCTCCGGGCCTATGGTCGTATAGCTTAACCCTTTTTTGGCAGCTTGTGTTCCCAAGGGCCTAGTTGGCCCATGAACTCGCTTAAGTCTGTAACACGATGCCTCTCCTCCCTAGCCGTTGTCCTCAACAGCTTATTGGGTCATTCCGGTCCTCTTTCTCTAGTGCTGCCTTCCTGGCTTAGATACAGTAAGTTATCCTTCCTCCACCGCTCTTCACCATATCTTCTTCCTATATCTAGAAACGTCCGTTCAAGTCGACGTCCAAACGTCGGATACTGTTGTCTAACATCGAGAAGTTTGGAATCCTCGTAATGCCTTGCTTCTACTGCGTCGAACGCAACCTTCATTATAGGAAGCTTTCTGATGATGCGAAATGCAGCGAGTGCGTTCGTCGAGCGCGTCCTTGCGAGGACTTCGATACTGATGCTAAGCGTAGGTCTCTCTTTAGAGTCTGTTGACATTTTCCTGACCCGTCTTTAGTAGCTCGTGTTTCTGCAGCGTACGACCGTGTGCGGCAGACGGAAACCGCGCTTCTATAAAGCATTGAAAACGCTTAAAGCAGTTGGAGGATCTGAAAGCACAAGTGGTTCAATTGTCCGCCTTGGAGAAGCAACAGTAGGATTTGGCTTCCTAGGGTCGCGAACTGTCATTGCGTAGCATAGCCGAATTGGAGACTTTGGAGGCGGAGGAGCGGGCTGCTGGCTACGAGCCAGAGCCGTTGGCTATAGAGTAGCCAGTGGAGGGATCTACTTCCTTCCCACACGTAGATTGGGCTTTCTTAGACGTCTCAGCCTATCCTACTTCCTAGTTAGCTAGCCCTCCGCCCCTGGGCGGTCCGGGTTCCTCCGGTGGAATTCCTCCAGCTTCTTAGGACAACTCAAATTCTTGATGGGTTCCCAAGTGTTGTCCTCGGGTCCAAATATATCCCATTTAATGAGGTACTCCAGTTCTCCTTTTTCCACTCTCGAATCTAAGATCTGCTCCACATTCTATTCTTTTCCTCATCCTCGATGCTAGTTTGCGTGTTGACGCGTGCGTTTTTAGGTGCTGGTTCTAGTAGCGAGACGTGGAATGCGTGTAATCTTAGTTTCATAGTATCAGGAATATCTAGTTGAAATACTACGTTCGAGATTTTCTTTTTGATTCTAAAAGGTCCCGCTCGTCGGTCGTCGAGCTTCTTACTAGGTCGCTTTATCCTAAGGTTCCTGGTGGATAAAAGAACTTTATCCCCCTCCTTAAAGCGAGGTGTGAACAGGCTAGAATGATTGTGTATATTGCTATTGAGAGAGAAAGAGAGAAGCGGCTAGTCTGGAGGGCTGAAAAGTAGGGCACGAGAGGGAGAGGCCGCCAGGGCCGTGCACGAATGGCACTGGCACAGAGGCCACGTGACCACCCTCACAACACACCTCCACAGACTGAAAGACCGCTCTCAAAGAGTCTAAGATACTATATACATGTTTGTTTATTTACATCGTAACAATCCATTCTAGTGTTTAGGCCCAGGGTATGTCCTTCGTTACCAATCCTACCAATCCGACGAATCTACTATACTTGTCTACCTTCAATGGCTTCGTCAGACCATCTGCTGCCATCTCATCGCCAAGTATATGGACCACCTTAATAGCTTTCTTATCGGATTATTCGATGAGCCATTTGTAACGTACATCAATATGACGATTACGTGCTGAAATATTCAAATTCAACACCCGTTCTCTAGCATTGGCGCTGTCTGTGAAGAGGATGATATTTGTGTCAATCTCCTCATTGATAGGGTTCTAGAGAAATCCCAGATCTTTCAGTATCTCTCCAACCCATTCCAGAGACCTTGCTGCTGGCACAAGGTTCGTAAATTCCGCTTCTATTGTACTGGTTGTCACGAACTCCTGTCTCTTGGATTTCCATAAGACTAGGTCGCACGTTAGGAATACGATGTGCCTAGCGGTACTGCGCCTTAAAGGGATATTGTCGGCGAAGGAGGCGTCCGCGAAGCATCTAAACTGCAGGTCGAGATATCCATCTTCAGAAGGTTTGAAATGACCGCTCAGCATGATACCCTGTTTAGGAAACTCTTTTAGGTATCTGAATAAATGTTTCATTACAGTTATATACTTGTCTGTCAGCTTAGCATTGCTTTTACAGAGCTTGCTGACGGTATACGTGATATCCGGTCGGGTTCCTATTGATAGGTAGTTCAACTGGCCTGTTAGTTTGAGGTACGGTTTGTTGTCGCCGCCAACCTCAATACCTCCATCGATCTTAAAATCCGGCGGCTATGGTGTCTTCACGCCGTGGAGGTCCTCGTTGGTGAAGTCTTTAATGATGGCACGGGTGTATCGTTCCTGGGAGATGAAGACTGTCCTTTCTTTACGATCTCTTACGATGTCGAAGCCTAGAAATGTACGCACTTCTCCTAATCGTTTGAGTTTGAAACGCTTCTCGAGGTTGGACTTGACGAGGTCAATGGTCTTGGTAGTTGCTGTAGTAACGAGGAAATCATCGACGTATAGCACGATCAATGCTCCCAGTCGCCTGCTGATCATTAAGCACTTGTCTGCTCTGACTGCCTCAAAGCCCATCTCTTCCAATACCAGGTAAAGGGTGCTAAACTAGAATAAAGGGCTTCGTCTAAGGCTATATAGCGCCCTGCGTAGTCGGCAGACCAGCTCGTTCTGGTCAATCGTCTTCTTCGGTAGGCCTTTTGGTTGTTCCACGTAGTAAACCTGCTTGGGAGGAATCGGTGCGTTGAAGAAAGCTGTGTCGAAATCGAACTGTTGGCACTCGTAGTCGAGAATAGCTATGATGGCTAGGAATAGCCTCACGCTAACTGAGTTGGCAACTGCCGCGTAGATATCTTGAATGTCTCATCTATCCTTTTTACGATTGCCGCAAACGACCTATCTAGCTCGTGCTATATATTCTTTCTCGTTGATCAAGTATTTCTCGTCATATACCTATCTTTCGGGCAGGACAAACATGTCTGGAGTCCTCTTGACTAGCTCTTAGACTCCTAGATCCTCCAGTGCTTTAGCCTGCTTTTTTATGGTTGGCAACTAGTAGGTTTCGTAGTTGGGTAGTTTCTTAGCCTCCTAAAGTGTTTTAGGGATAATACGAATCTTGTCAGCAACCTATTGTATTTAGAGAGCTTTCGTAGTAGTAAGACAGGGGGTGAAAATGCGGCGGATTTTGTAGGGCTCTACGATTCTCGCGAAGAAATTAGGGAGATCCACTTTGTTTGTAATTATGTTGTTATTGCTATCTTTAGCCTTCTGACTGTGATAATTGTAGTCTATTGGTTTAGTTGTTTCTCTGCGTAGTCGGGTGGAGGCTGCCGTTTGCACTGGAGGCTTCTTCACTATGGTAAGCGGAAGGTCTGAAGCGGTGGGCGGGGGATTTGGAGCCTTCCTCACGGTGGCTGGATCCTCTTGTGGGGGAGGGGTTGGTGTACGATCGCGAGTCTGTTGACGCGGTGTTGGACTTGATGGGGCTGTCACCGCTTCTTTATCGTCGGTTTCGTTGTTGAACGTGCTAGGGGGAATCGGTTGCTCCTCTTCGAGGTCGTTAAGGTCGAGTAAACCGTCGTCATCGTTGGTCGTGAGATTTTGGACATCGTTCTCGATGGTATCGATCGGTTCGTCTTCTAATAAAGTTGTCGTGGGAGGAGCGCCTAGTGCGGGTGTAAGGCTGGGTGAGGGGGTATGTCGTATGCGCGTTGTTGAGGGTAACCGTCGTGTTACCGGGTTGCTTGATAATGGGCGCCGTCGCTATTTTGGCCTTGTCTGCTTTCTGCTTGCTCTCTAGGTTAGTACCTAACACGGTTACCCAAATCTATTGGTTGCTCGCAACAACTTCCTCGATTTTAGCGACTATTTGATCAGAAAAGTGCACTTCTAGGGGTGTCTCCCTCTCCTCTAGTGTCTCGTCACCCTCCTTTTCGACAAATCTAACCGCGCTTGCTCTAACGATCTCACCAGTAACTGGGTTCCAAATCTTATAAATACGGCCGTATATATCACCGTAGCCGATGAGCTTTCCTTTGGTTGAACGGGGATAGAACTTGTTACCCTTGGCGCGTTTCTCTGGCTTGATGAAGTAATACGCATCGCAAAAGTAAGAGCGTAAGTGCTTGATGTATGGGGTTTGAGCTTGTTCTGGGAAGTTCGTTCCCTTTGCCAATATTTCCCATGGGCTCCTGCCTTTTGGGTTTGCACGGGAGAGTAGGAGGTTATCGACTTGAATGACCGATTTAACGACGAAAGGCTATAGATGGACTGGAATCTTCAGGTCGATTATCAACGTTCTCGCCTATTCCATAAAGATAGCACCTGCTCGTTCTATTTTACTATTTATCTATAGAGTGTGTATTATTGTTTTGTATAGGGCGACGCCCTCCGTTCGTGACCAGTTAACGAGACCGCTGTTTTGAAATTCCTTAGTGCTATAGCCAAACTCTGGGCCGCCGTCCATACCAAAGATCTTGACCTTTCTTCCACTCTGTTTCTCGATGAAAGCTTTGAACTCCTTGATCTGGATGGCTGCATCTCCCTTGTTAATACAGAAACGAGGCCAAACGAAGCCTAAGACGTCGTCAACGAAATAGACTATATATTTATAACCTATATAACCGGGCACATTGTGTAATACCACGTCGACGTAGATAAACTCGATTAGGTAAGTTACTACTGGAGCAATCCGTTCCCTAGGTCGATTATCCGTTGCTTTAGCGATAATACAGGACTCACATATATAGTTCTCTGCGTTCTTTATCGAAATATTGGCTTCTTTACAAGCTTTGACGACCTAATCTTTCCCAGCATACATAAGTCGACGATACATTATTAAATAGTTAATAGAATCAAGCAGGGCATACTGTACTTACTCGTTTTGTTATATAAAGTCTTAGGGTTAATATGCTGGGATGCAGACCAAGCCACCCTTTAACAAGCACTAGACTTCGACTTTACCTAACTTAATACGGTTGGATCTTATATACCACTCTATACCATTATCGAGTAGCCCGCTAGTTAATATTAAATTGACTGGGGTAGCCGGCGAGTAGAGTACATCTTTGATCCTAACCCTGACGTTGACGGTCGAGGTCGTTGGTAATGTTAGCTCGATAGTACCGATATAATAACAGTACATCTCAAAGCTATCCCCGAAGGTAAGAGGGACTAATTCGGCGAGTGGCTGCAGTTCTATAAACCACTTGAGATGATTGAAGATGTTGTATGCGCATCCAGAGTCATAAATAACGTTGTCTTTCTAGATCGGTATGTGGTTTTGCCTTGGAGCCTGTTGGTCTTTAGCTGTCACACGGACATTGCCCATAGTCCAGGGGTTAGGATTGCAAGACTCAACAGAGCCTCAACGCCTAGCATTAGCCTCAAGATGCTCAGTGGCCTCCGGCCACAACACCCACCTCGGCCGGACCCTCGGCCGGACCCTTAGCCGGACCTACGGCTAGACCCGCGGCCAGACCCTCAGCCACGGTCATCCCAGAAGCAACCACAGCTAACCAAGCAAGAAGCAGGGCGCCCGGATAAAGGACAGCGCCAAAAGGAAGATAGAGAATGGATGAAGGCATTCAGGAAGAGCCACACGTATGCAGACTACTAGATAGATGTCTTGAAGCCTCAGGCGACAAGGCTTGATGCGTACCTCAAGTACGTACCAATTCCTTTTGGTATAAGAAGGTTTTGAAGACCCAACCTTCTTCTAGAGGTTGAGAAGATCAATAAGGCTTTCGAGACCAAAGTAGTTTATTAGTTAAATTTAAACTACTATTCCAAGCCCTAATTACAGCCCTTGTTACAGATAAACTACTTCCCTCTCGAATTACCCCTTTACCCAATCTTTACTCAATACCCCAGCCAATATGACTTCCCCAAACGACCCTATGGAATTAGTCGAGGCCACCTCACTGGTACTCTATAACCCAGCCAACTTCGACGACGTCTTACACAACAAGAGAGACCAACTCACCACTATTCCTAAAGGAAATATCCAAGTCGATAACCCCCCTGAGTGGCTCATCGTCCTATATAACTAACTTACCGCTGCGTACAACTAAGTCCGCGACATCGCCCTCTCCGTCGGCCAAGAACACGCTAAAGACCTTACGGCCCTCAAGGAGTAATATGATATCTTAAAGAAAAGCTACAATGCTGCCGCCAACCTCTTTAACGCTAGCATTGAGGCCACCCAAGCCTCCGTGGCCTAACTCGAACACCAAGTCCAGCAAGCCAGCACCCGTTTTGCTTCTGAAGTTTGGGGGGTTATCGCCCAGTATGGGAAGAAGGATAAGGAACGCTAGAAAGCGGTCCAGAAACTCCTTAAGACATCCACTCGCCAACAACAGACGCTCAATACCCTAAATGAGCGAACCAACCGCCAGCAGTCGGTCCTAGGTCATATCGATACCTAGGCGGCCAACAAAGAATCGCAAATCGACGACATCCTCAGCAAACTCGTCAACCCAAGCTAGTTCAAGGACCTCGAAGTATAAATTGCGTAAATCGCCAACCTTCAGCAAAGCACCCAAAAAGCTATCCAGGAAGCCTTCATCCGGTCAGGGCAAAAAGCCCCCGATGCCGCGTTAGTCTAAAGACTCCTGGAACAACGCGCCGCTACCAAGGCACCCAGCACCGTCCCGCGCTCCTCACTCTATAAAACTCTCGCCAGTCCTAGCCTAATCGACGACAGCCTCCTCCACGCAGCCCAAGCCAGAAAGCAAGCTAGCTAAGCTCGGCTTTAGCACGAGGCTACCTACGCTAACTTTTAGGGAGCTAATACTATTCCCTTCGGCCACTCCGCGGGAGGTCAAGGACCCCTAGGACCCCCGAAGCCACCGCGCCACATTAGCGGCCCGGCTAAGGACCCAGCCCGAAACCAAGCCGATTACTTTCTCCAGAACCTAGGATACCCGACTATCCAAATAACGCCCATTTACCTCAATAAACCCTCGACCTACGATGGCAAGAAGCTCGACGCCTTCCGACCCTGGTGGGCCAGGATCAACGCGTACCTACACGCATATGCCGCCAGCTTCCCGACCGACGGTCACAAGATCAACTGGCTCGGATCGATGCTCACCGACAAAGCCTAGAAATGGCACGATTTACGAGCCCGATAAATCTAGTCTATAGGAGTTGAGGATACTTAGAAAGGATATTCCAGCGCCTTGGCAGAACGATTTCGGGACCCCTCTAAACGGCACCGTAACGCAAGGAAAATGCGGGAACTCAAGTACGAGGACGACGTCGCCGAATACCTTACCGAACTATTAAACCTAAACGAAACCGTCAAATAGGCCAGCACCACCTTCCAAAATCAAATCGCTCAGACTCTACCCTCCAAGATCACAGAGCTAATCTACTCCATTCGAGGGGGAGTGCCTGAAACTAACGATGAGTTCATCAGAGCCGTTCGAGAAGCCAGACGAGTCTACGAAAATATAATTCGCGCTCTAGGATATTAGAGATAGGGAAAAGACGCGCCTACTTTAAAGACGGAACACTCAAAGTCGGGCCAACAATCCCACAAGGAATCACGCTCCCCTTCCGACCGAAACCAATCCTCAAGAGAACCCAACAGGCCAGTCAAGGACAAGAAATGGAACAGCGTCCGCGAGGCTTTGAAAGATATCAACTCCAGCGACATCGATCAGCGTAAAAAGGACCGAGTATCCTACTAGCGATGCGGCCGCGACAACCATCATACCTTGGAGTATTTCGCAAGGAAGGATAACAATAGTAAAGAATTACCCCAATTAGCAACTACGGCCGTAATTAAAAGAAAAAATAGCGACCGTAAAGAAGAGGGAACTAAGGACCTCATCGTAAACGACGAGGCCTAATTTAAGAAACAAAAAGTCAACGCCATTCAGAGAGCCATGAAGACGATGGATATGGACGACAGCTCTAATTCGGATTTTTGAGTAGCTACTATAAAGTACTATAAGATTCACAGCTCACCTCTAGAAGGACTTCCTCAAACTCGTCGGCATCAAAAGCCGCATAAGCACAGCATTCTACCCCTAGACAGATAGCCAGACTAAACGGCTCAACCAGATCCTTAAAAATTACCTCAGAGCCTTCGTCAACTACGAAATAAGCAACTAGGAAGACCTTCTAGCCACTACTAAGTTCGCATATAATAACTCTATCTCGTCGTCTACTAGCCTTACTCCCTTCTATGCTAACTACGGTTACTACCCAGCGTCTTACAATCCCCTTAACGGCGCGCCTCGGAACCTTAGGAGTCGTTTATATACCTATTGGATAATTCAAGTGCATAACGACGCCCAGCGACATCTCAACCGCGCCTATCAAAAAATAAAAGAATGAGCGGACAAGAAGCGTTTAGAGGCACCGGTCTACGAGGTGGGGCAACTTGTTATGTTGAACGGTAAGCACATCAAAACCAAGAGACCCTCCAAGAAGCTTGACAAGAAACTCTATGGCCCCTTCAAGATATCTCAGGTAATTTCTCTTACCGCTGTCCGACTTACCTTGCCCAAGACTTGGCGCATCTATGATTCCTTCCACGTCTCGCTCCTAGAACCCTATCACGCTAGCAATCAAGTAGCCCCTAACCCTAACCAAGTCCTACGAGAGGCAGCCCCAGTAGAGTCAGAAGACTATGAGGTCGAGAAAATATTGGACTCCATGATACTTGAGAGCAAGGTAATATATCGAATCAAGTAGGAAGGTTGGAACAAAGCCAATGATCTTACATAGGAGCCATAGGAGCACTTCTACACTAACGGAGCCAAAGCCCAAGTCATCGCCTTCCACGCAAGGCACCCAAACAAACCACGGGACCCCAACGTCCCAACGAACTAACCCCTCCACGGAATCCCATCGACAGAAGCTAACGCATATTCGGCTCGGGGCGAGCCTTAAAGAAGGAGGAGCTAATATCACACGGACATTGCCCATAGTCCAGGGGTTAGGATTACAAGACTCAACAAAGCCTCAACGCCTAATATTAGCCTCAATTACTCAGTAGCCTCCGGCCACAACACCCACCTCGGCCGGACCCTCGGCCGGACCCACGGCCAGACCCGCGGCCAGACCCTCGGCCACGGTCATCCCAGAAGCAACCACAACCAACCAAGCAAGAAGCAGGGCGCCCGGATGAAGGACAGCGCTAAAAGGAAGATAGAAAATGGATAAAGGCATTCAGGAAGAGCCACACGTATACAAACTACTAGATAGATATCTTGAAGCCTCAAGCGACAAGGCTTGATGCGTACCTCAAGTACGTACCAATTCCCTTTGGCATAAGAAGGTCTTGAAGACCCAACCTTCTTCTGGAGGTTGAGAAGATCAACAAGGCTTTCGAGACCAAAGTAGTTTATTAGCTGAATTTGAACTACTGTTCCAAGCCCTGATCACAGCCCTTGTCACAGTAGCGGATGAATTACTTGATAAAAAGCAATAAGAATTAAGTTTCTTATTAGCTATGGGCTCTACTGAAAAGACTGCTTGTTAATACCACAGAGGAAAGCACCCCTATAGAATAACAAGGCGCTGGAGCTAGCCGAGTTGGCCGTGTTGGTGGCTGTAGTACCAGCGAGGGCAGTGCTGGCGCTGGCCTCTGCCTTCTTAACCATTATCTCCTTCTTAGACTTCCAAGTATTGGGAGCAAGCTCCGGCTAGCAGGCCCAGCAGACATCAGTTGACTTCTTAATGTAATGACCGCAGAGGAAATGCTTCTGAGTGGGCCAGATCTTCTTATCATAGGAGGTGCAAGCGATCTTTTCGTCACGGGTACGGCCACCCTTACTATCTTTGTTGTTGGTGTTATTGGCGGTGTTGGCGTTGTTGGCGTTGTTGGCGGTGCCAGTAGTCTTGACTTGAACGGTAAGGTTAGTACTTATACGCTTCTTAGTATTGCCAATATTGCTAAGTTTAGATATGAGGTAGTTGACGGTCATAGTCTTGTCCTCGATAGCCTATTGCCACATCTTTGCATCGACAGGGTAGTGAGCCTTGGTCGCATTGTATAATAGGTTAGTTTCAAGGTCATTATCGATATTAAACTTAGTATCGGTGATGGTGCGCTTGCGTAGGATAGTGTAACGATGAAGGAAAGCGTGCATCGAGTCGAAAGAGGCGCGCTTGATCGACAGAAACTCGGCGAGAACTTCGCTACGAGCTTTACTAGTAACGCGACCAATGTAGGAAAGGACTAGGTCAAAGAGGTACTTGGGATCCTTTTTCTTGTCGTCCCAGCCGTTAACTTTGAGGGTAGTGACGATGTTCTCGTCGCGAAGGGTAGAAAGCAACATCTTGTATGCTTTAGCCCTGGACATACGCCACTTCTTGTGATCCTCCTCAGCTTCAACATCGGGTTCCTCGATCTCACCAAAAATATAGTCAGAGATGTCGAAGTTGTCGAGCTCGGCTTCGAGACAACGCTCCCAATCATCGAGATTAGACTCGCCGATAAGACGAACGAGGGAGGAAGGCTCACTCATATTGGAAAGGGTAATGGCTAGCAAGCAAAAGGTCCTTGAAGGTTGGCTAGTAAGCAAAAGGTCCTTGAAGGTTGGATAGTACTGGGTCTCTGGGCTGGACCGTTGGAGGTAGGGAAGGAGGCTAAGTAGTAGTTGGTCGTGCTGTTGCCTTGAATCTTCATACGGGCTGGCGCAAAAGGGTGATGCGCTTGGAGGTTGGGAGAGATCGAGGGTAGCGAGGCGATGTTGTGACCCTGGTACGCGATCTTTTTGTCGATAGGGAATCCCGGTTGGCGAGGGACTCGGTGGGCAAGTTCTGGTTGGCTAGGGACTCAGTGATTGATTGATTTTTAGGCAGTGCGTACGAATAATCCTATTAAACGGATCGTTTTTAACGGTCGCGCGCGATACGCAAGAGGGCTTATAACCTGTGAATAGGCTAGAATGACTATGTGTATTGCTATTGAGAGAGAAAGAGAGAAGCGGCTAGTCTGGAGGGCTGAAAAGTAGGGCACGAGAGGGAGAGGCCGCCAGGGCCGTGCACGAATGGCACTGGCACAGAGGCCACGTGACCACCCTCATAACACGAAGTCCTTCGAGCCTTTTCTAATTGTAATAATAACCTATCTTCTAACGTACGAACTCCAGCTCGCTTTTGAGTTTATCATAAAGCATGTGCAGCTTCTGGGCCTTAACTACAGCTTTAGGAACGTTTAAATCTGGTCCTTTCAATTGTTCTATCTCGTATCTATAGTTTGCGAAGAAAGATGTTACCTTTGTGATTTCTATAGGTGTAGTGTTGTATGCCAATTGTGCCGCGGGTAATAGGTCTACTTAATCACTTTGTTCGAAATTAATATAATTCCTCAGATATTGTTCTACGATCTGGTTTATCCTTTTGGTTTATCTATCCGTCTGGAGGTGATAGGCCGTTGACAGTTTACTCTTGGTACTGAGCTTGGCCATCAATTCCTGCCAGAATTTGAATGTAAACTTAGTGTCTCTATCCGTGATCTATTCCTTCAGCTATCCGTGTACCGAAGTGACGTTCCGATAGATCACATCCGTAAATCGTTCTGCTAACCACGTTTTCTTATATAGTGTCTTAGAGGTTGCCTTAGCTGTAAGTGCGGGTAACTAGCTTAGGTTGTTTATACGTGTCTAGTCTTCTAGTAGGCTAGAAGCGGTTGTCTCATTTCTTCCCGTAATGCTCGTGGTACCTATTGGTGATGCATTGGAACTACGGCATCTGATAATATGTAAAGTGGAGAGGATGCATCTAGGCGGTATCTCCCTTTACCGGCCGGTAGGCTCCTATCTTGCCGAGGAGGTCTTCCCAATCGATTGTCAGTTTTCCCTCAATAACGATTGTACGTTTCTTCTAAAAATCGTCCCACGTCTCATTTTCCTAGCTCTTCTAGCGGTAATTTTCCAAGGGGTCTATCCAGTGACCAGTAGCTGAGTTGTCAGGGGATCTGTACGAGTTAATAAGATCCTAAATGTTGCTTCTTTCAGTTTTAAGCATCGATAGTAGTACTATAAATAGGGAGGTACCTATAACGTATACGATTGTAAGGAGTTTTTGATCCACAGTCGCAATACAGCTAACTTCTTCCTATATCGGCGCCCGATGAATCTAAGGGTCCTCTTAATCAAGCCCGTTAGATATATCCCATTGTACTTCGAAGTCGTAATCTTAAGCTCGGTCTATAGCATCTTCGAAATCGTCCTAGTCGTAATTAATATTAGCAATCTCGACTATCCTCGCCCCTTCTACCGCTATAACTTCGGATTTCTTCTACTTTAATTACTTAGGGGCGTAACAATCTCTCTTTATATACCCTTTTTTCCCGCAATTGAAATACTTAACCTAGGAGAAGTCGCGCTTACCTTAGTTAGTTTGGGCGGCGTCGATCTCCATTGGTCCAGAATAGGTAATTCCTGAAATGTACGTACCCTAAGTCCGCTTCTTCTTAACATTATTGCTATTATTAGACTTAAGGGAAACTGTTACGAACTTAAGTGATGACACGGGCCTACCGAACCATCGGGAACATAACAGCTACGTGAAGGTGGGGCAATGAAACTCTACCAAGAGTAAGAGCCAGGATTAGAACAAGGAGGGCTCATAACTGCTAAGACAGGCTCATGAGCTAGGAAGAAGCTTATGAGCCAAGCTACGACCAATGAGCCAGACGCATGTAACTAGAAGGCACCAAGGTATAAAAGGACGACTGGAAAACTCAAATTATTAAATAGTTCTACAGTAGTCAACAATTTATCATCATTAAAACTAATATAACGCTACCATACTTGTCGTAAACTATTACGAACTTGAGCGACACAAGGGTCGCCTAAGCCTTCAGGACCTGGTAGCCCCGCCCAGAGGAACCAGTGTAACCCTCAAAAACCAAGAAAGGCACCCAAGCATACACGGGCTCACAGGATGCACAGTGCTCACGGGTGAGCCAACACCACGAGTGAGCAGCATCACTATAGGTATAGAGACACAAGAAGTAGCTACAAAGTATAGAGTATAAAGGGACGACTGGAGAACTCAGATTGTCAAATAGTTTGATAGTAATCAATTGATCTTTATTACCGAGACACGTATAATGTTACTATACTTGTTGTGAACCTTTTAGCTTCACCGAATAGTACTAATAGTCTTTACTTTTAGCTATCCCACTTAGGTAGATTAGACTACCGTTCGTCACACGTTAACTACTCCCTTTGGCCTATCTCGGATAGTACTAAAGGTATCTTCGCTTCACCATATCTTCCTCCGCCGGACCTACCACTCAGAGCGAACCCCTAAACGTCACCGCCGTACATCAGCAGCTCAAGGCTATGTAGGACTGTATCAACCAATTGGAAGCATAGCTCTAGGCCGAGTCCGGACGCCCCGAAGCGAAGGCGGGAGAAGGAACTTCTCCTAAGGAACGCAAGAGAATTAAATTATCCGTACCTAGGGAGTTTGATGGCTAGCAGGCCACCCTCGCAGGGTTCTTGATCTAGATGCAAACCTACTTCGACTTCTACGACGACCAATTTACTACTAAATATAAGAAGGTTACCTACGCGGGAACCAAGCTCACGGACAAAGCACTCACTTGGTACAAGCCTATCCTCAAGGACTACTACGAAAACGGAGACCAGGCTTCGGACTTCACTAAGAAGGTCTTGAACTCTTACGTCGCCTTCACTGAGGCACTCGCTAAGGTCTTTAAAGAAAAGGATAAGACTCGGAGGGCTTAGGAACGCCTAACCCATCTTCGACAAACCAAGTCTACCTCAGCCTACGCTACACTCTTCAAATAGGATACGCTTCGCAGCAATATTAACGACGACGGGCTAATGCAACTATTTTATAACGGCCTCAAGGACAGAGTCAAGGATGAACTCTACAAGGAGGACCGACCCGATTCCATCGATGCCTATATGGACAAAACTATCCGCATCGATAACCGCCAGTTCCAGCGAGAATAAGAAAAGAAAGGAAAAACACCTTCCTTTGTTTCCCTTAAGTCTAACAATAGCAACAATATTAAGAAGAAGCGGACTTGGGGCACGCACATCTTGGGAACTACCTATTCTAGACCAATAGAGATCGACGCCGCCCAAGCCAACTAAGGCAAGCGCGACTTCTCCTAAGTCAAGTGTTTTAATTGCGGGAAAAAGGGGCATATGAAGAAGGATTGCCGTGTCCCTAAGCAGTTGAAGTGGAAGAAATCCGAAGCCGCAGCGGTAGAAGGGGCGAGGGTAGTCGAGATCGCTAGCATCGACTACGACCAGGACGATCTCGAGGATGCTATGGACCGAGCTCAAGATTACGACCTCGAAGTACAATGGGACACATCCAACGGGCTTGATCAAGAGGACCCCCAGATTCATCGGGCGCCGACATGGGAAGAAGTCAGCTGTATATCCACAGCACCACTATCGACGCCTAAGACCGAAAAAAGCGACATTCAAAATCTTGTCCATCCGTACCAGTACAGCGCACCCAACAACTCAGCTACTGGTCACTGGATAGACCCCTTGGAAAACTACCGCCGGAAGAGCAAGGAAAACGAGAAGTGGGACGACTTTTGGGAAAAGCGAGCAGTCGTCATTGAGGGGAAAAGTACTAAGGACTGGGAAGAGCTGCTTAGAACGACAAAGGCCTACCAGCCAGTCAAAGGAGACACAGCCCAGATGCACCCCCTACACTTCGCACACTATTGGATGCCGTAGTTCCAATGCATTACCGATGGGTGCCACGAGCATTACGGGAAGAAACAGGACAACCGCTTCTAGCCTACTAAGAAACTAGACACGTATAGACAACCTAAGCTAGTCACCCGCACTTACAGCCGAGGCAACCCCCAAGACACTATTATGATTAACGAATAGTTCGCGTTCAGCCTACGACCATTCGGAAAATAGGACGAGTGGCTATCCCCTAAGAGACTCGCGGCCCGACCACTCAACGTATATACCTGCGTGGGATAGGGAGATGCTGACTCTTGTTAGGGATGGTGTCAAACGGCCGACTATCCTATTCATATAAAACAGAAAGTTAAGGCTTACGAGACAGAAGTCGACTCGGATAGTAACGCCGAAGAAGAAGCCGCATACGTGGCATGGTTACAGGAATACGATTCGCTGAACGAATCTGAGCCTGAGGAAGAGGACGCTCTTAACAACCATCGCTAAGAATTGGGAAACGGCTCAGGGCTTTCAGGGAGGCCCGATGAAAACTAAGTCCCTAGACGAAACGGATCATCCGACGATGCAGCCGTCGGAAGGATAGGATCCAAGACCTCACAGTACCTATAGAAGTCGCAGCTACAGAAGAAGGGAAGGAGGACCAGCGACTCAAAGTCGTGGCCCACTAGAAGGATTACCAAGCCCTCGTGCTAGTAAATTCCGGAGCTCAGTTGAACCTCATTTCACCCAAGTTCGTCAACCAACTGAAAATCCCTTGGAAAAAGAAAAAGGCACCTTTTGTGGTAAAAGGACCTTTCGAGACTTAGATTGTGAAGAGGGAAACGTTATTACTTCCTATTATAATAGAAGGAAAGACGGTCGAAATTAGCTTCGACGTCGTCGATATAGGGCCATCTAAGGATATGATCTTAAGGCACCCATAGCATATTACATACGACCCAAACATCAGTTGGAAGGATAGTAGCCGCCTACGTTCTAGGACGTACCCAACCACTAATAAGAAACCCGGAGCACGGAAGGAAGCGAGCTAGGACGGCGATATTCCTATAGCCCTACCGTAAGCAGTATAGGAAGTTATAATTTATACTATCGATAAAAGCGGTAAGGTTACGGAAGAAGGGTTAGTGACGTTGGTAGAGGTATCGGCAGTCAACGCTCAGTATAAGTTTGACTATTACTAGAACTAATAGACGGAAAAGCCGAAGATAACGATTCCTAAAGAGTACGAGGGACACCTGGCTTTCGTTAGTAAGCATCTTGAAGGGTTACTACTACGAGGACTGTGGGACTATGAGATTAAGTTCAAAGAAGGAGCGAAGCTCAAGTTTTTTAAGGTGTATTATACGAACGAGAAGTAAAACGCGGAGTTGAGGAAGTACTTGGATGAAAACTTGAAACGAGGATATATTCGGGAATCTATATCGCCAGCAGGGTACCCCATCCTCTTCGTGCTAAAGAAGGACGGAAAGCTGCGCCTTTGTATCGATTATAGGCAATTAAATTAAGAGACCGTGAGAAATAGTTATCCCCTACCCCTAATTTCACGTATTCGAAATCAATTAAGAAGAGCACGACACTTCACGCGCCTTGATCTACCCGTTGCCTACGCCCATATCCAAATCAAGGAAGGAGACGAATAGAAGATAGCATTTCGCACACCCTACGGACATTACGAATACCTCGTTATGCCCTTCGGGTTGACCAATACACCTGCGACATTCCAATCTATTATCGATCACGCGATTCGACCCTACCTCGACAAATTCGCCATTTGCTACCTAGATAATATCCTTATTTACTCCAAGACTCTTGCAGAGTATAAGGAACACGTGAAGAAAGTGCTGGACGTACTATACCAATAGAACCTTTTAGTCAATATAGAAAAGAGTGAATTCTATATAAAGGAAACCGTGTTTCTTAGATATCTGATTTCGGAGAATGAGGTTAGGATGGAACTAAGTAAAGTAAAAGCTGTACGAAACTAGCCCGAGCCTAAGAATGCAACCAATGTTCGCGGGTTCTTAGGATTTACCAACTTCTATCGTATGTTTATACGCGATTATAGGAAGCTTGCCAAGCTACTGTACGAGCTTACTAAGAAGGAGGCTGTTTTTATATGGGGAAAGGAAGAACAAGAAGCCTTCAAGGCTATCTGCGATATAGTTACCGCAGATCCAGTACTGAAACTTCTTAATCTAAATAAACCCTTTAAAGTTGAGACCGATATGTTAGACTACGCCATCGAAGGACAACTAGGACAACGCAATAATTAGGAGAAACTACATCCTGTAGCTTTCTTCTCGAAGAAGCTGGAAGGACCCCGTCGCAACTATCCTATCCATAACAAGGAACTCCTAGCCATTATTAAAGCGTTTTAAGAATAGAGACCATATCTCAGTGGAACCACGTATGAAGTACAAATCTACACCGACTACAATAATCTCCGGTACTTTACGACCACGAAGGTGCTCAACGGCCGCCAGATACGATGGGCCGAGTTCTTATTAGAATTCAACTTTAGGATTAACTATAAGAAGGGTTTAGAGAACGCCCGAGCTGATGCTTTGAGTCGTCAGCCGGACTATGTGAAAGATGCAGCAGAAGCCTCTGCACCCTTATTCCAGGAATAACTAGACGGAACGCTCGTACACCCCTTGCAGGAGTGGGTAGAGTGTTATACCGTCCACCGGGTCAAATTGTAGGACCCCGGTTATCAAGCTACCGTTGCTACTTAAGAAGAACGGCAAAGGTGGGAGGACAGCCCGGAAGAAGGAATCGTCCTCCAGAACGAAAAGCTATAGTACCATAATAAGGCCTACGTTTGGCCAGAGCAGCGCGAAGCTTTCATCATAGAGATACATACGTCCAAAATAGGAGGACACATGGGTATTGCGAAAACCATGGCGCGGATACGGCAATACTACGACTTTCCCAAGATGAAAAACACGGTGGCTCGGACATTGCAGGCCTGTGAACGCTGTAGCAGGACCAGGGTTGCAAAACACAAGCCATACGGATTTCTAGAACCTTTGGAAGTCGTAGAAAGGCCGTGGAGTTCAGTAACTATAAACTTCATCACCAAGTTACCATTATCCACAGACACCGCGACAGGAGTCATTTACAACAGTATCCTAGTGGTAGTGGACAGGCTAACCAAATGGAACTACTTCCTACCCTATAAGGAAACATGGTCAGCGGAGCAACTTGCAGATGTAATCTATCGGAACGTTACTTCGGTACACGGTTGGCCGAAGGAATAGATCATAAATAGGGATACCAAGTTCGCATCTAAATTCTAGTAAGCATTGATGACCAAGTTCGGTACCAAGAGTAAAATGTCGATAGCACATCACCCGCAGACCGACGGACAGACGAAAAGGATTAACCAGATCGTAGAATAATATCTGAGGAATTATATTAACTTCGAATAAAGCGATTGGGTAGAACTACTGCCCACGGCGCAATTGGCATACAATACTTCTCCTATAGAGACTACGAAAGTTTCACCTTTCTTCGCGAACTACGGGTATAAACTAGAACTCTTAGAAGGACTAGATACGAACGTTCCTAAGGCTTTAGTTAAGGCCGGAAAACTGCATATGTTATATAAGAAACTCAAGGAAGAGCTAGAATACGTCTAATAAAAGATGAGCCGGTATTTCAACTTGAAAAGGCTCGAGGGACCTCGCTTTAAGGAGGGGGATAAAGTCCTTTTGTCAACTAGAAATCTCAAGACAAAGAGACCCAATAAGAAACTTGACGACCGACGGGTAGGACCCTTTAAAATCAAGAAGACAATCTCTAATGTAGTATATCAATTGGACATTCCTAACACTATAAAACTAAGATCACACTCATTCCACATCTCACTACTAGAACTAGCACCTAAAAATGCACGAGTCAATACGCAGACCAATATCGAGGATGAGGAAGAAGAATGGGATGTGGAGCAAATCTTAGACTTAAGAGTAGAAAAAGGAGAATTGGAATACCTTATTAAGTGGGAAGGGTTTGGCCCCGGAGACAATACGTGGGAGCTACTCAAGAACTTGAATTGCCTTGAGAAGTTGGAGGAATTTTATCAGAGGAACCCGGACCGGCCAGGAACGAAGGATTGTCTAGCTAAGAGGCAGGGAAAGCCGCTGCATCCAAGGACGCCCAATCTACAGGTGCGGAAGCAAAAGCGGTAGTCGCCTCCGCCGGCTACTCCTCAGGCAGTAGCTCAGGCTCCTTCTCAGTAGCTCTGTCCTCCTCCTCCCAAGCTTCCAACTCAGCCATAGCGACACGAGACACCTCCTAAGCTTTCACCGCCAATTCCTCTTAACGCCGCTGAACCTCGGCCAGGCGGAGAATCCGATCCTGCGCTGTTTGCAGGAATGGGAGGACATGATCCTACACCTCCCTAAGAAGTGCCGCCTGCTCACGTTTCAACTTCTCGTTCTTCGCGGCCATGCGAGTCACTAGAATAGGTCAGCAAGCGACAACCAAGAAGAATCGAGAAAAACCATACTCCGAATTATAGTTAATCTCTTCGTAAGGACGAGCGCTACGGACGTACTCGCCGTACTTCGCGTGCCCCGGAAGTTTCTTGCAAATTAAGTTACGGTCGGTACAACGTTGGCAGGGCATAACTATAGAACCAAAGGAATCGATAGAGGTCAGCAAAGCCTACCAGCGAACGGACGACGTAGTAGAACGCTTAGAGATACGGTTGGACATGATAGCGAGTATAGGGAGAGAAGAACTTACTATATCTAGAATAATAGAAGGGACGGTAGAGAAATAAGAATGGGGCAGACGCGCCGAAGCTAACAAAGCCGTCGAGGACGTCGGCTGAGGAGGGGAGGCATCGTGTTACGAACTTAAGCGGCACTAGGGTCGCCCAAGACCCGACCACTCACTGGCGATAACCAGTGTAATACCCGGGAGGTTAAGCACGTGCCAGAAGGGCGTATGCAGGTGCTCACTGACGCACGGGCTCACAGTGAGCCAACACCAGAGTGAGCCATCACACATTCCATAAGGTTCACGACCGCGTGAACATCCGAGGACAGATATCTCGCAGTAGGGCGAGGAGGTATAAAGGGACTACGGGAGAACTCAGATTGTTAGATAGTTCGACAGTAGTCAATTGATCTTTATCACCGAGACACGTATAACGCTACCATACTTGTTGTAAACCTTTTGGCTTCACCGAACAGCACTGATAGTCTTTACCTTTAGCTATCCCACTTAGGCAGATCAGACTACCGTTCGTCACAAGTACGCATCAAGCCTTGTCGCCTGAGGCTTCAAGGCATCTATCATACATGTGGAACTTTTTAAATGCCTTCATCCATTCTCTATCTTCCTTTTAGCGTTATCCTTCATCCGTGCGCCTTGCTTCTTGTTTGGTTGGCTGTGGTTGCTTCTGGGGAGATTGGGATCGTCTCGAGATTGGGATCGTCTCGTGGTGCCTCATTAGCGTCTTCGGCACTTCCAGAGTTTGGCTCGCTAGCCGGTAGCGTCGGGAGGAGTTCGGGTAAGCAGTGCTAATGGCCGAGAGTCCAGCCGAAGTGAGGTTGAGTCTCGCGGCCTGCGGCCGCCGGGCATTCATAAGGCTAATGCCAGGTGTTGAGGCTCTGCTAAGCCTCGGCAACTCTAACCTAAAACTGTGGGCAAATGTCTATGTGACAGTTACCTTCTCGAACTTAGAAGTAAACTAGTCCTCGTAGAAGTAAAGATAAGTCTACATCTAGATTAAGAATCCTACGAGGGCAGCCTGCTAGCTATCAAACTCTCTAGGTGCGGACAACTTAACTCTCTTACGTTCCTTGGGGGTTCCTTCTCCTACCTTCGCCTCAGGGGGCGCCGGATCCGACCTAGAGCTACGACTCCAGCTAATTAATACGGTCTTGCATAGCTTTAAGCTACTAATGTAGGGCGGTGACGTTCAAGGGTTCGCTCTAAGTGGTGGTTCTAGCGGAGGAAGACATGGTGAAGCGAAGATACCTTCAATACACTATCCGAGATAGGCCAAAGGGAGTAGTCAACGTATAACGAACGGCAGTCTAATCTGCCTAAGTAGGATAGCTGAAGGTAATAACTATCAATGCTATTCAGTGAAGCTAAAAGGTTCACAACAAATATAATCGTAATACTAGTCTCAGTAATAATAATTAGTTGACTACTATCGAACTACCTAACAATCTAAGTTCTCTAGTCGTCTCTTTATACTACATACTTCAAATGCTCCTCCCATAGTGTAGTGAGCCCAGCTCACCACCATAGTCGTAGCTCACTTCTATCGTCATAAGCCTAGCTCACCTTCATAAGCTCAGCTCACTTTGTCAATCGTGAGCCCGGCTCACTTCATGAGCCTACCTTGCATCGTAAGCCTGCTCCGGGCCTATAGTCGTACAGCTTAACCCCTTTTTGGCAGCTTGTGTTCCCAAGAGCCTAGTGTGACGAACGGCAGTCTGATCTGCCTAAGTGGGATAGCTGAAGGTAAAGACTATCAGTGCTGTTCGGTAAAGCCAAAAGGTTCACAACAAGTATGGTAGCGTTATACGTGTCTCGGTGATAAAGATCAATTGACTACTGTCGAACTATCTTGCTAGCTGGTTCT
>MU859390.1:0-23304 GCA_033297205.1 Pseudoneurospora amorphoporcata
GTCGAGAGGGATCAACAAGGCCTTCGAGACCAAAGTAGTTTATTAGCTGAATTTGAACTACTGTTCCAAGCCCTGATCACAGCCCTTGTCACACAACCCCAAGAAACATTTCGCCCTTCCTGGCATATTGCCCACCCCAAAACCTCAATCCCTCTCAATGTTCTCGGCCCTTGTAACGCCACTCACAGCTTGATGATGCTGCCCACCGATTTGAGCGTTACACTCCGGACACCTAGCAAGCTCCATCGGCATCCCACACTCTCCGATTGCAAACTGCCACATTACTCACTCGTCAGTAACTCTCCATCAGTGCGTAGAATATGACAGACACCGCTCGGCGGCCATCGATGTTAGGGGGAGGGGAGAAGAGAAAGGGACACCATCGACTAAAACTTACCGGATGACCATTCTCGCAATTATACCAATGTCCGGAATGTGTAGCGATGCCCCCCCTGCCGCTAACCATAGCCGTCTTGATAGCGGCCAGTTCCTCCGGCGTCACCTTTTCGTACCATTCAGTCTTGTACAGCCGAAGCGTTGCTTCGATTGCCTTCCGTTCCGACTCGGTGTTGGGAAGCGTGTCGCAGAGGGTGAGTGCGTCTGCCAAGAGCTTCTTGGCTGTCTTGACCCGGCCCTCCTCCTCCTCCTCTTCTTTCCTGGCCTTATCCTCCTTCCCCTCGTCGGTCCCATCCCCAGAGGCTTGAGTGGCATTGCAATGTTTGCGTCTAAACCGCTCATGAAGCTGAACGACCCGACCGTAGGATAGGCTGGCTGCGATGACGAGACGCGGAAGTGTTGCATTAGAGGCTTCCGCGACAACGTGCTTGCAGTAAGTGAGCAGCCCGACTGGAGTTTTTTGGAAGTTCATCGAAAGATGTATGGCATCCTGGATCATGACCTCTTTCACCCTGATGTAAACCATCAAGGCGCCAAGCGTTACTTGTTGATCATATGCGGGAGCGCTGACGTGCACCGAGGCTGGCCCGGAATCGATGTTCAACTTATTCATGCCTTGTTCTAAGGACTCGGCCGCCCGTCGATTGAGCTGGAAGGTCAAAACCGCGTCAAGAAGCCTCTTGGTCGGCTGATGTTCGAGCTTCATATTGCTGGACAAGTCCTTAGCTGCCGTAGCAAGCTCTGCACCAATCGCCCATCGCATTTTCGTGTTTCGCGTAGAAGACCTCTTGAAAGCCTCCCTGCTGCTCTCTAACGTCCTCTCAAAGTTATCAAGTTTCTTCTCGAGCTTTGTAAGCTGCTGACGTCCGCTCGTCAAGAAACGCTTGGATGTCTCGTCTAGCACTGCTCGGTTAATGACACGATTGTACCGTTTGGTAGCAAACTGCCGGATTGGCCGCTTGCAGTCCGGGCAAGAAGGAACAGCGTTGGCTAAGATGGATAGATCCTTCAACCCGTTGTAGCTGCCAGTCTTGTCAACGGTGTAGACCTCATGCATCCCCACCAAACCGTCCAACGTCTCGGCAGTGAAGAAATGACCGCAGCCTAGGACCACAATGGGGGTTTCGTTAAGATCGATCTCTTCATATGTCTTGAACTCCAGCATGTCGACCCGGTCGTCTTTGCGGGAGCAGCACGCCTGGCAATAGTCCTGTGGACACTCTTCTCCACACAGACTTGGGCACTGGTGGCCGCATTTGAGAAGACGGACGCAACGTTCATCGCACGGCAGCCGATCGCAAGGCGCTGCACAAGGCATCGTGCATGAGCCTTGGTGCTGGCATGACCAAGCGCATCTTTCGATGCATGGGGCACATGGCTTTTGGCATTGCGATGAGCATCTTGAATGGGGACATTGTACCTTTTCCGAGAGTCAGCATTAATGGCAAGTAGAGGGAGCCAAGGGCGAGAGTGGCACAACTTACCTCGCAAGACCTTTCGCAACTCCCACAGTCATTCCCTTGATGGCATTTCTTGGGACACAGATGGTTGCATGTGCTGTAAGGCCGAGCGCAAACTTTTTGGCACACCTGATGGCGAAAGGTAGGCTTTCCCTCCCTGGGTTCGGACCTGCATCTTCCGCATGTTCCGGGACATGGGTGTGAACACGGGAGGGTGTGGCCGCATGCCGTTGGGCACAGGAATATCGCCGAAGTGACATCTTTGAAACACTCGATGACCAATTTATGACCACAGCCCGGTACAACCTTCTCAACCATGGCCGAACACTTGATCTGCTTGAGGTCCAAAGTTCGATAACACAAAACTTGGTTTTGGATATGACCACATGGGAGCTGAACGTCGTCCACCTTGACAACGCAAGGCTTACACTTTTGTCCACAGAGTCCCGGACAGGCATGGTTGCAGGTTGTCCGGAATCGAGGGCACGGTTGTGGACAGGGGAACGCATCATGAAGTGCCTGCGAGTGACAGCTTACTGGGCATTGATGGCCACAAGGCTCGAGGCGGCGATCACAGGGTAGGTCGCAGCCACCTTCAGGGCTGTGACGGAGGAAGTCATCGGGTTCTGCACATTCGATCGGAGTATCGGGATGCCGAGGACAGCACAAAGCGATTGAATCACCCGTGGCCTCCATCTCGGTCATTTGCTCGTGGACGTCGGCCCACATTTTGACATTCCGGTAGGTCCTGGAGTTCCCGATAAGGTACATGCCATGTTGCGCTCTGCTGAGGAGGACGTTGATGCGGTTTTCGGTGCGCAGAAAGCCAACCTTGCAGTTCGTGTTGCTGCGTACCAATGAAACAATGATCACCTTAGCCTCCTCTCCCTGGAAGTTGTCGACGGTCGCTAAGCGGATGGTCTGAAGCAAAGCCTTCTTTTCGACTGTCTTGTGGGAGGTAGGGTCAACGTCCTTGGTAGCATCGTCAACAAATCCCTCTAGAGCCAGTTTCTCCATATCCCGGTCGCTCAAGAAGACCTCGAAGTCTTTGCTCAAGGCCGCTTTGAGCTTCTGTAGCTGGCCAGAGTACGGCGTGAGCAGGGCAATGTCGGAGCTGCTATATTCACCCTGGCGAACAACGTGACGTACGAGTGCCGTGGCCATTTCCGCCTCCCAAGCGTTGGAGTACGACTTGACCCTTGCGCCGTCATCTTTGGAGTCTTCGGGATGCTCGTGATCCAACCAGAAAAGGTTTTTGCGCATCCCCACCACATCCGGAAGTTTTAGAACGCTGGGGTGGTCCTTAAGCTGGGGATATATCCTACGAATGAGTCGCGAGATCTCGGGCCGCATGCGTCGTTGGGCGTTGAGCTGAGCTACAGGTAGAGGTGCCAATCCCGGCTCTCCAACGGCGCGTCGCTCAAACTGACTGCGATCAAGCTGGTAAGACAAGCCGGCCTGAGTTTCCATGCTGAACTGCAGGTAGTTCTGGACCTGGGGGCGAAGTTGCCGGTGATCTCCAATCTGGATAAAGTGCTCCACTTTCGGCATCGTAGCAGATATTAGATGCGGCTCCATCACCTCGGCGGCTTCCTCGCACACGATCACCTTGGATCCAATTCGCCGCAGCATGTCGATGTTTCGAGCCAAGCCGGTGGTTGTCACCCCAACTACATCGGCTTCCATCACAGCCCGACGGTTCACCTCGGCATGGATGCCATCAATTTGCTTCCGATACTGTCTGGCCTCGTCCATCGATTCAAAGAGAATGCCTGTCTGTTGCTCTATCATGCACTTGATCCAGAATTCGGTGAGCACCCACCGCTGCACTTGATCGAGAGCATGAACGTCTCTCTTGGCCCTTCCCAGGAGTACGTCGATGCGTTGGCTTTCAACTGCTCTGACGGCTTCAAGATTCTCTTGGGCAGGCTTCTTCCCCAACCACAACTCTACTGAATCACCTCCAACGCGTGTGAATCCATCATCGTCCTCTCCCTTTGGGGGAAATTGGCGCCATATCTCCGGATGACGTCGCGGCAGATATCGCGACAGCATTTCCCGATTGGGACGGTCTTTACGAACGAAACGAAGCGACGCAAGGCAGTGATCAGCGGTCTCCGAAAGTTCTTCTAATTCACTGTAAGCTTCGCCCAAATCCCTAGTTTCCACGGTAGATTTCGGGATGCTTGAGCTAACGACTCGTAGATTCTTGCCATCCAACTCCTCGCAACGACTCTGGCCGCCAATGCGGATGATCTTCTCAATACCGCAGTTGAGCAGATGCACAAGGAACTGATCTAGGGCATGATTGGTATAACAGATGATGAGCACGGGACCAAGAGATGCCTCCTCCTTGTGAGCAAGCAAGGTGCGGACAAGCTGCACGCCGACATGTGACTTTCCTGTCCCAGGGGGCCCTTGAATCAGCGCGTATTCGTGCGTAAGCGCTGTAGTGAGAGCCCTGCACTGACTGCGGTTCAGCCCGGTAGATTTCTCGAACTTGTCCAAGTCAATGTCTTCGTGACTGGTGCTGGGATTGAGACGTAGTGGGCTCCTTTTGTCGAGGGTGATGGAGTCCAGCTTGAAGACGAACCCTTGCTTGCGAGCATAGGCTGGGGGCGGTATAGTGAGCTGCTGGGGCGGCTCTCCGGCATTGCCATGAGTGGGCAGGATCCATTGGCTGAATGGAAGTTCGCCTTCCGACATGATCCGTTGGAGGTTTGTGAGAACCGGAACAAAGGTTTCCGGAATGACGCCGGGAAGGTCAACGAGAATACCTGACTGTTTGCTTGTATGTAATCGAATGAGGAGTGCCAGACACTCCAGAGATTCAGTGGCCAATTTGACGGTGACAGTGGGGCCCGAATGCTTGGAGACAAGCGTGCTCTTTTGAGGATCATCATCCTGTTCGTCGGTGCTTTTGTGGGTAATAATAAAGAAGAGGGATCGCTTCTTCCCTTCATCATGTGAGATGTAACAAGCCAACGCTCCTTGCTCAAGCCTGGAGGATTCCTGCCACCATCGACGTTTATCGGCTGGGGAGCTCTTGCGCAGTTGTTGAGGGGTAGAGAACGACAAGATGGCTTCCAATCCAGTACGCTGTCCAACAAACACGCGCTTGATCTGTGCTCCGGCATAAACGTGAGCTCTGACATTGTTGTCCATCAATTGGTGTGCGTTGGATGTGACCTCATCATCATTTGCCAGAAACCCATTAAGGGCTTCTTTGAGGGGGCCAAAGGTATCATGGCGCAGTAGCCGAAACGCTGTGTCAATGTGCCGCCGGACTGGATCCTGGAGAAAATGAGCCTGCAAGAAGTCCGTTGTAGGTAAATACTCGGGATGTCTGCTGATGATCTCCCCATAGGTGGGAAGAATCTGGATACTGCAGATGTTGGCATAGTCGTTGTCATGGTTACCTCCAGGTATATGGGCATCCATCGGAAATGTTGACCGAACAGGCCCAGGTTGGCCACGAGCTCCTGGATGAAACTCTGCATCTCCAAGGAGAAGAGTTGCAGACTCCATCAATCTCCGCAAAATGTCGAGGTAGGACGTACATCTATCTGCCGCGGGGCCAAAGCTTTCATCTTCCTGAAGAAGCACGACGAATCTCTGTAGGTCATCCACGAGTTTCGGGAGATCATCGTTGAGAAGGGCTTTGCGTTCCCGACGAACGAGTCTCAAGAGGCAGGTGAGAAGCAGTGTGCATGTCGTATCTGGCTGCCACGACACCGGAAATGATGCATCCTGCTCCAACATGGAAATAGAGCGGCGGCCTAGGTTGCTCAGAAAGCTGATTGCGGTCTCCCCGTTGATGCCCCCAAAGTAGCGGTAGATCTTGCCAGCGTACACATCTACCGACAGTGAGTCGCAAAGAGAATGATGGGTGAGAACCTTCAGAAAGGGAGTGGCGACTCGAAAGATCTGGTTGTTATCGATGGTGTCCATGCAAGACTGCACGGTTCGTCGTATTTTGATCAGCCCACCGAGCTCATCATCAGCCAGATCTCTGACAACGGACTGTTGCCACTCTCGGTAAGTATCGTCCTCCAAGATAGCAAGGCCATCGGTCCACAGCGCGCTGTAGTTGTCGGAGAGAGCAGCCTGGCGAAGCTGGCGTCTCCAGTCATAATATGCCTCGTGTGCGACTTCCTCCTCTGCGGTGAACTCGGGAACATCGTGAGAGAATCTGCAATCTGCGCCATACCGACAAGTACGGTGCTGCATAAAATGGGCGCAGATGCGTTGGGGAGCAGCATCATCTGTATTGCCCCAACCACCTCCTCTGCCGCGTCCACCTCCGCGTGTAGGACCTCCTCGTCCGCCTCCGCGGCCGCGTCCCCATTGACCGCGTCGACCGACAGGAGCTTGTCCTCGTTGTCCTCTGTAATTATGCATTTTATAGGAATAGGGCCCGTGGCTACCTGTTACAGGGAAAAGTCAGCGATGAAACTGTAATACCATGACGAAGGAGATAGGGAAGGAGAGCCTACACTATATCCTGAGAGTTCTGATAGACTTTGGACGCTTGGGCGATGTGAGCGAGCAGGGCGAACGCCCAAGAAAGTTGTGTTGGCTGGAGAAAACCGAAAGCAACAGGTGGTATCGCTAACACAGGACGTGAGGCCTGATGGAAGGGGAACTAGCCTTGGTATCTCTGCCAGGATACTTGACTCGGGGCCAACCTCTACTTGTAGAGCCATCGATATCCATTGCGTCCAATCAGAAATCAAGACTTGAAAGGATTGGTGCCTCTTCGCGTTGGCTGTTTCCTTGCCGGAAAACACTGGGGCTTTCCAACCAGCCAACCTCCAGCAATGAAGGTGGCAATGCGGGTGGATTCCATGCAGATATTGTAGGCCTCAAGCATACTCTTTATCGCATTGAGATTGGTAGTTGGAATGATCCGCGAGGTTGACAGCCCAGGTTTGTTTGGGGGTTGGCTGTTTGACCACGGAAGTTAGCTGCCGTTGAAGGTGATATGCGTGAGGCCTATCGAGCCCCAAGGTCGTTGGCTGTCCACCTTGACACAGGGCGTCGAATAGGCGATGAGAAGCTTGCGCACAGCGAATATGTAGAGGACACAAGATGCGTTTCCGATCTCACACCCGTCGGGCTCCAGGGCGTAGAACTGCCTTGCACCTTGCACCTTTTGCCAGCGTGTAAGCACATCATCACCCAACGCTTCTTCGTTTGCAGTTGAGCAACTCATCATCGCTCTGCAAGTAGTCCTTTTGGCGTCTGAAGGTTCTGCCTAACACAAATTGTCTTTCATAACAAACCGCGCGGCATTCGATACGTTGAGCAATGGCCAGAGCCAGAGCTGTAGCCCAACAATTCAGCGAAAAACTGAGATGCGAAATGGAGTCCGAATCGGCAAGCTCTCGTAAATTGTGTGATGCGTTTTCGGGGTGTCGGGTATCAGACCGCCAAAGGTGCTACGGCTATCGAGCGGCTGCATGCATATTACACACCTTTTCAAACGAAGTACGGGAAACATTCTGGAGCGGCATGCATTTCACCCATAAGGTGTCTCGGCCGGGCGACAGATCCGTTTGTTTGTTTTTGTCAACATCGGCTAGGCTGCACCGTGAGCTTCCCGGCTATGGCTGTGCAGCAATCGCCGAAGTGATGCTTGGTGCCAGCGGGCGCGAGCTTGAGCGGAATAAGAATGGTCATAAAGATGGGTGTCACGTGCCTAAGCACTTCAACATTGTTCACGGGTCAAATCCTCGATCGGGCCAGGCCGACTTGGCAGCGACCGGGGAACTGCGGGAAGCAGGCATTCGGCGGCAAAGGTAAGCGAGGAAAGTTCAGCAAATACAGTTAGGGGACCAATATCAAACACCAGGGCATGTACGATCCTTCTCCAGCCAATTGACCAGGCCCGGTCCTGGATTGTGCCAACTTTGACGATCAGGGAATATGAAGGAAGACTGCCCGATGGAACTGAGATGGTGAAGATATTGCAAAAGATTCTGTCGACTTCGAGTCCTCCCACACTTGATAACGGACGGCATGCATATAACGTGAGAGGCGAGACGTCAGAATGCCGGTCGTCCCGGGCCGCTGTAGCCGCTGTAGAGGCTGTAGACGAGGGTTGCTCCAATGAGACGCATCCCCTACACAGCCATACAGAAGACCCTGGAAAAAGCCGAAGACTGCGGGTGCTTGAACCATGGCTCGTCGACAAAACATGTTGTTGTGCTCTCGGCGGCCGTTGTCGACATCGGTGGCATCTCTGGTTGACTGTGGACTGTAAAAACCTGGAGATAACCATCTGCTTTGTGGTTCCCAATTGAAAACACCATCATCTTGGGCCACCAAAGCTCAATTGTACCATATACCAGTGACAACATGGACAGCAAGGCACAGGATGTGTCTGATAGCGACAGCAACTCCACGCTGTGCTCCGACGTGGATGAAACAAGCCCACTCTTGGAAACGCAACCAACCAAGCCATCATATGTGACGTTCTCCAAGAGACATCGAGAAGAAGTATGGAAACCAGGGCCAGGATTCGGGTGGATTGAGATTGGTACGTAACCATTTGGTTTGATAGCAGGAAAGGGTGGAATTGAAGCGAAAAAGAAGGAAAAGAAGAAAAGAAGAAAGGCACTGACCTTGTGTGGACAGCCTTGTAGGCCAACGTCTTTCTGTCGGGGTTCGACATGACCATCACAGCGTCGACATATGCCGCTATCAGCTCGGAATTTGGTGCCGCAAACAACGCTGCCTGGTTGACAACATGGTACCTCATCACGAGCACTGCGTTCCAGCCGCTCTATGGAAGGCTGTCAGATTTGTTCGGACGGCGTCTCTGCTTCTTTGTGTCCACAGTAACGTTCATGGCTGGCTGCCTTCGATGTTCCCTGGCCCAGGACATGCTGACCCTCAATATGATGCGGGCTCTAGCCGGGTTTGGAGGAGGAGGTTTGATCACAATGGGTGGGTTGGCCTGCTTTTCATGCGGCACCTTGGAGCACTTGCTGGCCACTCCACTAGCGACCGTCATCAACTCCGACATGATTCCCTTCAAGCAGCGTGGCATGTACCAAGCAATGCAAAACATTCTCCATAGATTCGGATTCGTGCTTGGAGCGTCACTCGGGGGCACCATTACCGAGACGGTCGGATGGAGATGGTGTTTCTTGTCGCAGATGCCCGTGTCCTTGGTAACCCTCGTGGTCGGATACTTTGTGCTGGAAAACGCATTGCACCTGGTCGAGCTGACGGACCCTAAGCGACGAACTGGGTCTGCATTGCAATGTCTCCATCTGTCCGGGGCCATCCTGCTGGTTGTAGGGCTCGCAGTCCAACTCTTGGGCTTGAGCTTTGGAGGCAACGAGTGTCCATGGTCAAGCATGCCGGTAGTGACCGCCCTCTGACGAGTTGTGCGTTGTTGGTCGGGTTCGTCGTGGTTGAGGCAAAGACCAACGCAATGCCCATGATTCCTCTTCGGATGCTGCAAGGCTGGCAGTCCAGTGCGGTGCAGCTGAGCAACATCTTTTCCGGCATGGCAGCGTATGCTGTAAGTTACCGAATGCCGTACCGTCGATTTGATGCGGGACCTGGTGACCGACTCCTTTCCCCTTGCAGTATATGTTCATGATCCCATTGCACTTCCAAGCCGTCCAGGGCGACTCGCCATGCAAGGCAGGGCTGAGGCTTGTGATGCCGTCCTTGGCAACGCCGATCGGCGGAGTGATCGCAGGGACTCTGATGCAGCGCGGGAGCCCGTCTGAGTTATAACGTTCGACTGGGGACGGCCATGATGTTGCTCGGCAACATGCTCGCGGTGACGTTAGCGACGACGGGCGATCGACAAAGGGAATTCGTATTCTTAGTGCCGGCGACGCTAGGCCTCGGACTGACGAATCCTAGTATCCTGTTTAGCTTTGTGTCTCTGTTTGAGCATCGAGGGAAGTTGGCTGGGTGTGGAGGAGAGAAATGAAAAGACGGTCACCAACGTGGAAGCAGACCAAGCGGTAGCCACGTCGACGACATATCCGATCCGGTCCATGGGCAGCATTTACTGTGTCACCATCACGTCGGCCATTGTGCAGAATGTCTTGATGGCAAGACTGCCGGCGACGGATGAGGTGAGTGTCGGGTTTCTTGAAATTTGGCAGAAGCCATCTTGACGAGTGTTTGCTAACGACGAGTAGCTGGTCGAGAAGCTGCACAAGTCGGTGTTTGCGTTGCGTGAACTGTCACCCGAGTTGGAAAAGGCAGTCAGGGCGTTGTACGGGGATGCCAGGGCCCTAAGGATTTCGTTTCTGGCTTCGACTTCGTTCGCTCTGCTGGCATTCTTGTTCGTACGCGCACAGAACCGGGAAATTGCAGAGAAAGCCCCAAGTGGGCATCTGGCGGTTCAAGGAAGGTGCGAGCATGCTGCTCGAGTCGGTTCTTTGGTGTTTGCGGGTCGTTGAGGAAATCGCAGGTTGTCGTGGTTGTCTCGTTTCGCGGCAGACCAAATGACGTGCTCGTTCTTGGTTACGCAACGCCAGCTGCCAGCTCCAGCCAACCAGCGCTTGGGCAGCTGCTGCCGGCTGTGACTGTCTCCACACATTGTACCTTTGTACCTGTCTGCTCCCGAATAATCTCATTCTCATCAGCGCCCAACATTTCCACTTTCACGGTTTCCCTACATCTGAGAATACCCCCAACCAAGCATCAAGTCTAGAACCGCAGCCAACGATTTTCTGGCATATAAAAATGGAATATCTGACGTTTTCAAGATTGTTGGCCCGCTCAGTCACGGCCTTGCTCTCTAACGAACCCACCTGACCACTATTTACATCACATGTTAAACGATGCTCGTGGCTCTTCAATGACAGTTGCAATCATCAGACCAGCTATTTCAGCAGTTATTTTGCACTCACGCAAGTTTTAGAGTACGCTTGAAACCCCGACACCCGGCCAGTCCTCAAGATGTTTTCTCCTTTCTCACCATCCAACTCGAATCAGAGGATGCCCATTACTGCTCGCATCTCCGATGAGGAAGGTGAATTTATGTCTATAGACTTACCAGACACTGAGCGATTGGATGTCGCCATAGACAGTTTTCCGAGCCTCGGACTCAACGGTCGATGGCAACATCAGCAAAACCGCCAAGTCTTAGTGGTCACGGAGCTTGATCCCTCGAAGCCTACAAGTCCGACAAATCAACTAAGAGACTCATAGTCGGATGGAAAATAATCACTGAATCCATCATCTTTCACTAGTCCGAGACCTCAAGGCAGAAACTTGAGCAACGGACAATCTCATGACTCAAAGAGGGGGGTGGTGAGCTACGCCTGAGAGCAGCAGCAAGGAGTCCCGGTCTACTGACCGGGCATGGCCATGGATCGATCCATGAGAATGAGATGATAATTGCTGAAGCTTGATGCCCTCCGACTGAGTCCCGCAGTACAAGTGTGTCCCCAACCCGACAAGTTCACAGAAGCAGTTCCACCAAAACCCACAGCTTCAGTTCCAACTCCAGCACCAGCCAAACTTCTACCAGTCTCAGTATGGGGTTTTGAAGGCTACCGGGGTTAAGAGGGTCAAATATGGAAATCGTCGGTTGAATCTTGGCACCGCCGGTCCTCGGTGAAGAAGGGCTGAATCACTGTCGAGCAACTCTGCAATTGCTTCCCAGAAAAGATGGAAAATTATCAATGGCCATGCCCATCCCTTAGTTTCAGGCCTCAACCGCCTCATGTATATGTCGAATATCTTGCGTTGACTCTTTTCGTCGCTTTGTGGTCAATTCCATCTCGTGGTCCTGATCGTCGGCCGAGCCGTTGCGATCAACTGGATCAGTGATGTCACACTTCGCACCCCGCCATTCTGATGTCAACAAATGCAGTGACACTCATGTCCGAGAACTCTAACATTGGACGAACTGTTACCTTACCACCTTCTCCAATTTTCTCCGATATCATTCTATTTTACACATTTTAACAACAAAGCAACACGGTACTTCTCACTTCTCCCTTTGCATTCTCCCATCTCTTCTACTGCCACTCCAACATCATCCATCACCACCAACCAACTTGGACCAATTAACCACCACTACACATACTCTACACCTCACGCTACGTTACAAGAAAACAATCAACATGTCCACGATGTACTCTCGCTCCGTCCAACACGCCCTAGTCCGACCAGCAACAGCCACAATCCGCGCCGCAACCCGACCAAGCATGATGCTCCTCCGATCCCTAAGCTCATCCCCCCGACCATCATCAAGCAAATCCTCCACCAAACCCAAAACCATGCTCGAAGACAAGAACGCCTTTGGTTTCGTCCGCCACAACCCCCGCCCTCCCAAGCCGAGAAAAGTCGGAGTGACTGAGATCCGCGGCCCCTATTACTCTGCCATGGGCAAACGCTACCTGCAGGATATTCTCGAGACGTAAGCCACCACTAGATAGTCAGCACATGTACCCTCTCATCAGACATGGGAGCTAACCGAACGTGTCCCACACGAACTCAAAAAAAGAATGGGCCACCACATCGACGGTCTCAAATTCGCCGGCGGCTCCTTCTCCCTCTTCCCCGAACCCATTCTCCGCGAACTCCTCGACCTCGCCCACTCGCACGACGTGTACGTCTCCACCGGTGGCTGGATCGAGCACATCCTGTCTTGCTCCCCCGACGTCCACTCCGCCGTCGACAAGTACCTCTCGCGATGCAAACAGCTCGGCTTCGACGTGGTCGAACTCAGCACCGGCTTCCTCTCCCTCCCGCCCGACGACTGGCTCCGGCTGATCGGCAAAGTGCACGCCGCGGGCCTTGTGGCGAAGCCCGAAATCGGCATCCAATTTGGTGCGGGGGGCGACACTGCGGCCTCGGAACTCGAAAGCATGGGCGCGACGGCCGATCCGACCAGGGTTGTTAACTTGTGCCAGAGGTTCGTGGAGGAGGGCGGGGTGGAACGGATCATGATTGAGAGTGAGGGCATCACGGAGAATGTGGCTGGTGGGAAAAAGGGGTGGAGGACGGATGTGGTGCAGGCGATTTTGAGGGGGGTTCCCCAGGAAAAAGTCATGTTTGAGGCGGCGGATCCGCAGGTTTTCAACTGGTATGTGAGGGAGTTTGGGACGGACGTCAATCTGTTTGTGGATCATTCGCAGATTGTGCAGTTGAGTTGTTTGCGGGAGGGGATCTGGGGCATGTCGGATACGTTTGGGAAGATTGTTTCTTTTCGCTAAGGGTAGGTAGGTACCTATTGGGAGCTACAAGAGATGGCTGAGCAAGGACAAAGGATGTTATTGAATTGAAGAAAGAAGAATACAAGACATATATATATTGCGACGAAAGTGAATGAATCAAGACAGCATTACCTCATGAGGAGGAATGATGAAGGAAACCCAGCCCGAAACCCACTCGACACAAGAACGAACAGACTCTCCCGTCGCCAACCCTCTTCCGGCTCTAGTAGTCATATGCGGGTACTCTTGTCTTGAGATGGTAAGCCCGGTCTTCCTCGTCAGCTCCATATAGAGCCTTGAGGTATCCCTTGAACTCTTGTATCATCCTGCACACTTGCTCAAAGTCCTTTCGGTCCAGAACCGGTCCTTTCGTCGTCTTCTTGCCGGCATTTTTCTTGTTGCCCCTCTCCAAGCTCTCCTTATGCCTGAACTCAGCCAGTGCGACAGCAGTTTGGAAGGCTGTTCAAAGAGAGAAAGAATCATGGATATATGCGCGATTAGCAGTTGGCCGTGTTCAAGTGTATGGGCGAAACGCGGAACTCACCATTTCGGATTTCTCGTCCGTTCAACTCCATGTTGGCCATGGGGTTGCTGGAATCAGCCGCCGAGTCGTCTTCGCACAAGACGTAGTCCCTGGCGCGATCGTTGATGCCAAAGTCCTGACGGTCCTCCTCGAGCTTATCGAAGAATTGCTGCCAGATTCTCCTCCTGTCTTCGGGAGACAGAGTCTTGTAATGGATGATGACATGGATCCGCGACATGAAAGCGTCGTCGAACTGCCCCACCCTGTTGGTCGTGAGGAAAAGCACCCCGCGATAGTACTCAACGCAGCGGAGGAATACTGTAAGGGTGGGCCACATTGTTGTTAGCCCTGTGACCGTAGACTAAAATCCGCCGCGACCCAAACCGCACCACACGGCGGCTAAATAGATAACATCGATATCAGACAGACTTACCCGAGACCAAACTGTTACGTCTGAGGTCGTTGTTGGATCTTCTCTCCAGGAACACGTCGGCTTCATCAATGAGCATAACGGCGCCCCATTTCTCTGCCAACTGGAACCACTTCAGAAGTTTCTTCTCCATCTCAATTTCATTGATTCCGATGTCTGCACATGTCAGTGAGAGAAGGGGTCTGCCGGTGTACTCTGCGATGCATTCTGGCTCAAGATTGGATGGTCAGTACGAGATCTAGCGGTCGCGTTTCTCGTTGCATGCGAACGGAAATCAGTGCTTGCCTGCAGTCTATCAACAGTCGTGTTAGCAGATGGTCCACTTGGTAAATTCCGCCTCTTTACGCAAGCTTGTAAACTCACAAATGTTTTTCCCACGCCAGGGCTTCCGTGTAGCAAGAAGATCTGCCCTTCTCCTTTGTTCTCAATGAAATCCGCCTTCCACGGACCACCGTCACTCGCTGAAGAATCTTTTGTGTCCGAATACTTCTGGATGAGCGCTTTGATGAGATATTTCCTTTCTTCTGGCATAACCAGCCTATCAATTGCCTTTTCGTCACTGCCCGCTTCTTCACAGAAAGACGCATCGAGCATCACTAATCCTTTTGTCAGCTCACAAAGAGCACATAGCTTGGAGGTAACACTGGAAGGTAGGTAATCCACTTACGCCATTCCCTTGATCGGAGATCAAACCCAAAGACTTTACGCCCGCAAAGCAGATACCGGTGCTCTGGGTCTTCTGCTCCAGATAATTCAAGGTCCTCATTTTTGACCGGATCCAGGAGGTCGTAATGTGTCCATGGAAACCCTTGAGGCGGATGGGGTCGAAATCCATGACACTCCTCACAGGGACAGCGCGCTAAGCCCTGGCCCATGTCACTGATACCAAGTATAGGTTGGCGCTTTGAAGTGGCCGCCCATGCCCTCTCAGAACTTGTTTCTTCTGAGGAGGGTTCGGTAACGCGAGGTTCACCCTCGTTGTGGTAGAAGGAAGCACTGTCAACGTACACACGACCTTTGAACTACAAGAGCGTTAGAACCCAGCAGCAACGCCAAATAACCGTCAGTCCGTTCTTTGAGGAGAATCGCACTTACCTCCTTTTGCCTGTCATCTAACAGACGGCCGGAGTAGTAGAACTGTCCTCCACGTAAAAGTCGGTACCATTTCCTTCCATCCTCGATCAATGCTTCTCGTGTTTTTCCTTCGTCTTCAGCATCCTGGTTTTCACAGGGGATCACACGCAGTTCGTTGATTCTGCGCTCACCCTCAAACGGAGGAATATACACGCTTCTCGGCCGTCTTCCGACGAAGCTTCCGTCATAATCCAGACACCATAGCCATAGCATGTAGCCCGGCGGTGTATCTTCTTGTTGATTAGGGACCACACTAGCCTTGTACTTGACTCTGGAGATGACAAAAGCCGAGATGCGTCCGTATGTTTCGACGTAGACCATCTTTCCCGGCTTGTATAGAAGCCACAGCATGTCGTAGGTGCACATGCCCTCCCCATGCCGGATTCTCTCCTTGTCAACTGTCTTACCATTCGCACTCTTGACAAAGTTGAGGAGGTGGCGGAGTTGATGTTTGCCGGGATCCTTGTTGTCATATGCGTGCTGATGGGCGAGGTGCTCTTCGAACTGGGGCCAGTGGTGCCAGAGAACTGCATATGGGGTCGCGATATCCAACGTTTTGGCCTGGAGGTTAACGTCCGGATAGTACGTCACCACTTTCCGGATGACGTTCAAGAGGGCTGCCGACTGAATGGTCAGGCGAATCTGGTTCACCTTTACTGACAGGTTTGCATTGTTGAGAATCCCGGCCTCCTTGATCCGCTTGATATCGAACCCTGATCGGTATTTTTCATGGGGTATGGACGTAACCAAGTCCGTTTGGACCTTGAACATTGGCTCTTTTTCCATCACGTCCTTCCTGGCCTCAGCAAGATTGAACGGGCCCTTCCATTCCTCAGTCATGATGGCGACGTGTGCTTCGTCCAGATAACGAACAGAGTACAAGAACTCATTTGAGCCTTCGTTCGTGTCGCTCGGCCCTGAGGCATTTTCGTCTGGTTCCTTTGATTTTTTTTGTTTTGGTTCTGGTTTAACCAATGATTGCTCACAAATCGGGCATTTCCAGGTGCCGAACTTGAGGAGAACATAATGGCTTTCCCCAGTTATCTTGCACCATAGGTCGACCTGCTTCTCGGCTGCCCACTTCTCATCAGCGTCCTCGGTCCCAGGCTCCTGGCTGGATTCGGTCTTGCTTGTTTCGTCGGCAGGCTTGGATTGTTCTGTGACGGTGGAGGCCGAGTTGTCGTTGTTGTCCTTGGAGTTTGAAGCAGGATCTTGGATCTGGCCGTCTGTGCTGGCTGCTTCTTGAGAGCTTTGTGTGGGGGAATCTGCCGCAGACGTAGCATCGTTACTGCCGCTGTCGCTGAGCTGTGGAGAGGTAACCGGCTGGCCGTTGATACCTCCACTCGCGGGAGGAGTTTGCATGGTGACTGTCATGGCTCCCGGGGTAGCGCGCGACATCGTGATAAGTGGAAGTGTGGACGTGCAGACGGAAGGAAGAACAGAGACTGGTAGCGCAGGGGAGAGGAAGTCGAGAAGAGGGCCTGCTCCAGAATGCAAGGAAGTGACAACGGTTAATGGGGATGCAATGCCATACCCAGTGTTGATTGGATGACTACCTCTAGGTAGAAAACCAGGAAGTGATCAGAAAAGAGGATGATAAGAATCCCTGGAATAATTTACAGGCCCAGAAACCGCCTTTTTGTACCCCACCGGTCGTCGCCAACAGCACCTGCCACGGAATCCCGACGAGGAAGGAAGGATTGACGGGTGCCTCGAGGGAAAGATAAGGGAAAGACCTCTGAGTCCCTCTGGTTCTCTTCCTCCTCTCCCATGCATAAGGGTGACAGACGGGAACTTGCCTTATTGTTCCGACCAATTACTTGTCGAGGCCATGATAAGGCTGCGTCTCTCCATGTCCGGGACTGGGCAACCATGATAATATCGCCGTGCGGGGTTGCGCACGAGGTAAGGTACCTTAGACAACCTAATGCGGCGAAGCACATGTTGTGATACAGATTGGTAGAAAAAGGCAACCAATATTCCCAAGGCGTCAAATCAGACCTGCAGCCAAAGTGCGCCGTCAATGGGCCGGGCGTATCTGTACAGCATACCACGTGAAGGAAGGCACAGTATTGGCCGGGGATGCATAGCCCGAGCCTCCATTTAAACACATTCATTGTAAGCAACCATAGCCGCAGGCATGAGCAGCCCAAGGTGCAGCATCCTGTGCGGAGGGCATGAGTACATGATGTATGCAGGTACGCTGGGTATGTGGGAGGTACCAGGCGCCCCGGCAGGAGGTCTTATGTACGTAGGTACGTACATACCTTGAGCACGCCTCGCCCCCCGGGCAAACCCGAACACTTGCAGTCCCCACTACGTTTATATTCATGTTTTCGCATCCGAGGACCACTGAATGTGGTTGCCTCTCGTGTTTCAGTGGCTGTCCAAGTAGAGCTGAAGAGCCCCCTCCAACATGGGGCATCAGGTGCGAGTCACTTGGGTGGGAGCAAGGAGTCGACCACACCTTCCCAAATCTACGACCTGTCCCCCAGGAAAGGGAAACTGCCTTACCCAAGGTACTGCGGCAAGCGCCGGACGTAGTACACATAAGGACCCATCCTCTTTTGCCTCAGCTTTCAACTGCTTTCCGCGCACTTCGGTCAGCTCGCCAGGAATACACCTCGTTACCTCACATTCTCCCCGGCCTTACCTGTATCGTACACATGATGGCGAGTGACTTGCTCTAACGTGTATCATCACTCAGATCCGAACAAGAGCCAAAAACAAGCCACGAACGACCTCTACAGACCGGCAAAGTAAATAATGGCTTCAACACAAGTGAACATGAGCCACGAAGCCATCCGTGGCCTTGTTATTTCACCAATGGTGCGAAGGTTCAGCGAGCTAGCAGCCGCTGAGTACCCAGATAACATACCAATCCAGTCGGCGAACGCGGTTGGAACGGCCCAAGTTAATATGAAGAGAACGGAAGACCAAGAAAGGGTGGAATGGTGGAAGTGGCTGGATTCGACGATTGGCCCAGGGTAAGAACCCTTTAGCGACACTGCAGAGAGAATGAATGCGCTTACAGACATTTATTTGGCAGAGAGGATGATGACGACGTCTGGAAAATTCTCGAGAAGCAAAGACGAGAGCTGATCGATTCATGGAAAGACGTTTCCACCCACTTTCCAGAAATGGGTGATATGGCCCCAGGGAGCTCATGGGTCCCGAACCTCTCCTCTCTTCGACATATGGTCTCACAGGCGGAGAGCGCACGGGAAGTTGACAAGACCAGCGGCTTTGGAGCAATCAGGGAGCGATTGCGCAACTTGGTGCAAGCCCTTGATGACCATAAATATCTGTTTGAAATCATCCCAAAGGGTGACAAGTACCTCTGCCTGTTCACGGGCGTTGTTAGCTTCCTTTCCAAGGTAAGACGCCAGTTCCATGTTCCTGTTATCTATGATCCATGCTTACCCGATATCCAGGCAACGGCCAACTACCAGAAAATCTGCGACTCATTCTCTATGGCTCTTCAAGAGATTGGCAACCAGCTACAATACGTGCGCCAATGCGCAGACATTTCAGACAGCCACAACATGAGGAGGCGCGTTGGACAGGTCTATGTCGAAATCTTCAAGCTGCTTTGTCAAGCCTTGGGCTGGCTGAAAAGCAGGAAAATAAGGTTCACAGCTGCCCTAAAATGGAACTTCCATTCCAAGCACGTACAGCCGTTCGTTGGAAGCATCCAGAATGCCATCCAACGGTTAAGAGACGAGGTTGACCTGATAGCAAGCAAAAACACCCAAATAATAAAAGAGGACACCACGACGCTGAGGGATGACACCAAGGAGCTGAAAGACGGCAACAGATTTCTAATGGATATAGGCTATGCTATTCTGCAAGAACTTGGTCGTGGAAGCCGTAACGACAGCGCGGAGACGAGTCAGGGCAAGCTGGCTCAGATGGGAGCGCTGCTTGGAGTGTCCAGTGTCAATACACTCAGCTCGGTCGAGGCCGCCCACGGTGAGTAACCCTCCTGACCACAACCTCCATGGCTCAGCCTCTTATCACTGCATGACGGGGCATGACACAAGGTATCTAACTTTGAACCTCGTGACAGACCATAACCTACGAGCAATACTTCAGAACGCGCATCTCGTCAACTTATATACCCCCATGCTGGACTCTGCGCATATGGCTCGACCTGACCAGGAACCTGAATCGCAGAGTAGCATCGGCCAAGAAGTCGAGTCAATTGATACTGAATGTGAGAATAAATCCTCTACAAAGCTTCGCAGCTCGGGCGTGTCTGACTTCAATCCAGCAGACATGGTAGAGGAACCCTTGATGCACCGTAGCGATCTCGAGCAACACATCCATAACCTATTAGCACGCTATCTGGAAGACGGCAGAACAGACGTCGCTCGCAACCCAAGGGATTCTTCCTTCACTACCCTTCCCAGCGAGGTCTTGATCGGTCTCCAAAAATGGATCAGCGCACGCAGGTCCACCATGGTATGGGTAGCCGGGGAGGACGTGGCGCCGTTCGGGTCCGGCCTCTCGGTCGCCGCGCTCCAGCTTTGCGAAATCAGCAAGGAGATAGGTATTCCGTGCATCTCCTTCATTTGCAAACAGCGGTATTCCTTCTCGGTCCCATTTTCCGCCAACAACAAGCCAGGGGCGGCGGCCCGGCGCGGACTCGACGGCCAAGAAGCCGGACTTATTGCACTCTTGTACACCGTGATAGCGCAGCTCATCCACCTGCTTCCCGACGACCCGTTCCCGGCTAATCCGGTGCTGGAAAAGAGCAACTTTGAGAAGCTGGACGGCACCATGGCCAGCGCGCCCGTAGCGCTGCAAATCATGCGAGAACTGGCAAGCTACGCGCCGCCTTCGCTGATCTGGATCCTCGACAACGTGCAGCTTACGGAAAACAGGGCGACCAGACCGCATCTGAAGGCGTTTATGGACTTTCTACGAGAACAGGAGCGAAAGACCAATGCGGCGCACCAAGAGGGCAAGATGCCGTACTCCAAGGTTTGCTTCACCACGGACGGGAACAGTCTGCTGCTCAACACCACGACTAACGCCAGGACGGAGCGGATTGATGCCTCTCGGATGGCGCAGAGGAGAAGCCCTGGGAGGCCGTTGAGGGGTGGATCGGATGTGAGCGAGTTGGCGTGGAGGAGACGTTGAACAATACGGGGCGCCTTTAATGGAAGATGGCCAGCATTCGATTAACGACAGAGGAAGGGTAGTCTTGGCCGCGCGCACGAAGCCTGCTGGCTCGTCCTGTTGGGTATGATTTCCTGGGCCGGTTTCGATGGGATTTGGCATTGTTATGGGCATGTGAGACCATGACGAGGGGCGTTATGAGGTGGGAAATCTGGTTGGGACTCTGGTGTTAGCGGATCATGATGTTTCTGCTTTTAGGAGGTACGGTCAGTTAGGAAATTGATACAGTTGTCGCTGTAGGAGCGCGGGACGTCAGGTGAAAGGGGAAGAAAACGTCGCGCGCGCGAGAGATTGTACATACGACGTCCACGATGTTGCGGATGCCCCTGGCGAGATCCAATGGGAACAAAACGAGCGGCGACGGGATGGAAAAGACGACTTGAAATCTGATATAAGTGATGATCTATCTGGAGCACTGCAAATTTACCGTGCAAATCTGTTAGCGGGCTAACAGTTAGGAGCGCTCAAACGCCAAGGTACCTCAAGCCCAAATAACCTCCTCTTCGGCAGAGCAACCGTGAGGGCCTTGATGGCCCCATGGCGTAATCCTTCCCTCAGGTCCACCAACTCCAAGAACCCCAAATCGAAAGGACGAACTTGAGTTTTTTGAAGCAAATTGGTTGATTGCAGGAAGAGCGGCCCGACAACTCCAAAGTCCAAACCCGGCTCGGAAGTAATGGCTTGGCAATGGAATGGAAGATGAAAATGTGACACATGAACTTTTTGTCCCGGTCGGCAGTCGGCATTTTGTGTGTGTCTTGCTGGAGGTGGACTGGATGTGTTCCCGGTCGGTTCGTTCCCATTCTTAAGACCTTGCGCAGGACGAATTGAGTACATACGACCATAGATGGTAGAAAACTCGGGATCCCGTCCGCTCTCCCATAGATAAGCTACCGATATGTCTGCATGTCTATGGGAGTGAGAAGGACATTAAACGGGTCTTTTAATCACGTGGTAGGGTCAAAAAACTGAACAACCACCTCCCATATCCATACCGTTCGGACGGAGGCAATATGGTGAGTGGGGAGGCGGCGCTAAAAAGATTAATATAATTGGGTGGATTACGAGAAAAGTTGACCGTCCTGACACTGCCGCTAGATTCTTTACACGGGTAACAACAAGATTGCACTCGGTCAAAAGACCATTCCTGATTGGTTCCTAGTACTTCTCGGCCCAGTTATGTGTATGTAGATGAGAGCGTGGCAAGCGAATCTCTCGCTCTTGTCTTGTTGGATCACGGTTTGGTGATCCACTACGACAAACTGATCACGATGGACCTCCTTCATGTACCTGCCTTAACCTACCTCCTTCATCTGCCTGCATTAGCCTACTTTCTTCATCTGCCTGCATCAGCCTACCTCTTCCCCTCCATCCTGGCATGTCATAACCATGGTGGTTGGCTTGCAACACACTGTGGGTGCAGCCGCCAACACCTTTGTAGACGAGTCGATTGGCTGAAAGATGTGCATACGGGGCAGGGCTGCGGAACAGGAAGACGCTGAAGAACCAAACTACGAACAGACAAAGCACTCGCGTCTTTTTCAGGAGAACCACCACTGATTGGTTCCAATGATTCTTTGGCTTTGCTGGGCTTTGCAGCTGCCTAAGTCCGAGGTTTCTTCCGCTGCCCCCGCAACCTGTCAGATTTCAAAGATGGAGTCTGGCTATCCTCTACCGAGGTCAGCGGTCCAACCACGTCACCTGATTTTGACCTGATTTCCTTGGCATTACTGGTGGTGGGTGGTTTCGTTAATGGGTTGTGCAGAACCGTAACAGATTTGGTGAGAATCGCACCCATTCCTGTTAGTGGATTTGAACATCCCATTCACAGACCTGAGCCAGCTAACTGGGGAACCCAATAGTGTTGTGGTGGGGCCTGTCCCACCTCTGCCATTCACTGGCCTTGTTATGTGGGTCCATGAGCTCACACCACCATTGTATTTAGCCCTCCACATTTTTCTTCCTTTCTTATCTTCTTAGCTTAACACAATCAACACACTTCTTGTGCCCACGAGTCTAAGAAATAGCTAAGGCTGCGAAAAAAAGTGGCGGCCGCTGCGTTATCACTTGCAATGTCCGCTTTCAACCTTCTGAACCCACTTCCCGATTCTTACTATATTTCGTGCAATCAGACATGCACTCCTTCTTCCTCCTTCTTACATAAAAGTCCTCACAACTAGGATAAGCGTTGTAATACTGAGCGGCTCGGCTACCTCGCAATGAGCATTTGGGTTAACCTGTTTATAAAGCTGCAGGCGTTTACTAGCGGGGTTTAGCGTTTGGCCGGCATCGCCCTACCCGAAATCATCAGACGAGAAACGGCCCGGGCCGCGGCAGTCTACTAAAGCGTTACCCTATTACACGTCTGGGGTCATTACTTTGGCTGCGCGACCTGTTTTTGAACTTTTATAAACCCTAAAGCCCGAGCAAACAAATAGAGCCGTCGGCGACATCTAATACCAATAATCTATATCCTAAATTACGTTCTATACCGAGCGTAATAACAGGCTATAGGATCGAGCGTACGTACGTTTCGCCGACTCTTATTGTAAATTTCAATTAGCGCTAAAACCGCTTAGGCTGATGCGCTTTACATTCGCTTTTTAGCTTTACGATAAATCTCGCAAGTCTAATATTAATTTCGAGATTCTTTCCGCAATTACGAACGAGTCTATCGCAACTACGAACGAGTCTATCCTTTATTAAAAGTGCTCGCTAAGATTATAGTTAGCGCTTTACGTATAGAGCGAGTGAAATAATTCCTTAGACGTGTAGGTATAGATCTGGCGAAATCAAAGACGCAGGATAGCTCCCCAAAATATAGCGTAGTCTCCTCGTTAGTCTCCTCGTTAGCGAATATATTACAAGGTATTTAAAGCTGTTTGCTGCAATGCCCTAACTAGCCTATGATGATAGTACTAGTATAGGGATGCTACAGTGAACTATGCACTTGTAGCAGAGCGGAGCGGAAGC
>MU859391.1:0-23264 GCA_033297205.1 Pseudoneurospora amorphoporcata
CCTACGGGCCAGTCTTTCTTCTCTTTTCTTCTCGTAGAACCTTAATTGATTATCTTAGTGTCAGCACCTGCGTACCGCTCTGTTGTCCCCTTACACTCCCTATACTTACTCATTCACTAATCTAATATCACACTATTTGGACCTATAGAGTACAAAGCGACTGCGTTATATATAGCAGCTGAGCGGATAGGAGCTGACGATTCGGGGCACGACTGTTATAAGAGACTACTTTTTTTGACTTTTATACTTTCTAACTACCAAGACGTTTACTGAAGCGATTTACTAGTTTAAAGCGTATTTGGTATATAATAAACATTCTTAGTAAATAAAAATCTGTAAATTTAGACGGTCGTAATCCCTATGTGTTGCTTAAGTTAAATTTTGTTGAAATTTACTACTTTTAATATATCTTCTAATAATTTCTCGCAATTTCTAAACTCTCATTAGCTTAATAAATAATTTAATAGAAAACTTACTTCACTATTCTTAATATACGCTGTATAATTAGTCTAAAAAAGTCTTAGCAAGCTAAATTTATGAGAAGGTCTTTTCGCACTGCTATAAAAGTCTTTTTACACTGTAGTAAAAAAATGAAACTAGGTGTAACTTATCCAAACAAAGGCTTGGGTAAATAAGAGTAGTATTGCAAATTTTCTTATTTTTTTCTCTATAATATAGCGTCTACGACCACATCGCAACGTTACTCGGCAGAGAATTAAGACTAAAAGGTAAAGATTTGAATAAAATTTATTCCTTTTTAATATTTCGTTTTTAGAAAGACGCTAGAGGCTAGATAAAAAATCCTTATAAATGCTATTTTATAGAGTAAAAAATACTAGAATTTCCAACCCTACTCTTATACCTCTTACTTTAAATTTGGCGGAGTTATATACATATGCCTTTTTGCTAACAGTGTAAGAAGACTTTTATGGCAGTGTGAAAAGACCTTCTCAAATTTATTAATAATTATTTTTAAACCTATTAAAGTCCAAAAAGGCATTCTAGTAAATACGCTTTAATTACTTTTTTCAACTTTTATACTTCTTAATTACTAAAATAATTTACTAAAGCTATTTACTATATACTAAATGTTACAGTACAGGCACAGGTCCGACTATGCCGCCACGCGGGCCTTCTGAAGCAGACCTTTCTGGAAGGATATCGTTCACAGACCTGACCGCTTCACCGTTTGCGTTTCAGACCGCTGCACCATTGAAGGTGTTGTTGCGAACGATAGAAAAACGCATGTACAAGGGAGGTCTTGGTTTAACTGCAGGTGAATAGGATACGAGTAAAGGGATTAGAAGAGAGTGACTGGCAAGGGGATCCCAGGGTCGCTTGTGTGACTAGGGTATTTAAGTCTGGGTTCAACCGCATGTATCTAGTTCTCTCTCTTTTCCTCCTCACCTAAAATCTTCTGTCATCGATGGATTCTTAGCTTTGCCTTCGATTTTCCCATCCGTGCCCTTGCACTAAATATACCTTTACCGAACGCGCCCTTGGGGCGTATTCAGTATATAATAAATAGCTTTAGTAAATTATTTTAGTAGTTAAAAAGTATAAAAGTCGAAAAAAATAGTTAAAAAGTATAAAAGTCGAAAAAAATAGTTAAAACGTTTTTATTAAAATGCTTTTTCAGACTTTAATAAGTTTAAAAATAATTATTAATAAACTTAACCTATTAAGACCTTTTTAGATAAATTATACGGCGTATATTAAAAATAGTAGAGTAAATTTTCTACTAAACTATTTATTAAGCTAACAAGAGCTTAGAAATCGCGAGAAATTGTTAGAGGATATACCAAGAGTAGTATTTTTCAGTAGAATTTAACCTAAATACTACATACGGACTACGACCGCCTAGATTTACAGATTTTCATTTACTAGGGATGTTTACTATATACTAAACACGCTCTTATTTAGATTTCACACTAGATTCTTTCCAGTTTCTATGGGTCACGTGCCTGTTGTTATGTTATGCTCTTTAGAGGTTTCGTTCTTGTCCAAATTGGAGGTGCCCAGCCGAGTCAGCTTCAGGTACTCGTCCACGTCTGGTAGCCGCTATACAGCTGAGATGGAGGTTTGGCCCGCAAATGCTCTTCTATCCACGACTTCAAAAGGACGGTACATGTTACACCAGTACGTACATGGTAATGCCGCTATACCTACCCAGTCGGTGAAGGCTACAACGTGGAGGGAGGAGACGCCCTTTCTGACCGCCCGCGGTTCCAAGCAACAACTAAGTCTACAGTACATCTTCAGGGTTTACTGGTTTACCGCCGTCGGAAACACATCATCATCATAACATTGTCTGTTCAAGCAAGTGATGCCGAGTACTCGACACTGGTGTGGCAACGAGGGTTAAAAAGTATATGTCATTGTTTGTCGGTCAAGGTCACTCTCACTCCAGGTATGACACTGTCCCAGAGATCTACGCAATCTTGCCGGGCACATAAGGATGGCCAGAACTTAGACCGCCATCCACCGCCCATGCCTGTGCGTTGACATAGCTACTCTCATCACTTCCCAGGAACAAGGCCACACGCGCAATCTCGTCCGCATGTCCACCTCTCCTAAGAGGGTTGAGCTGGCCGATCTTGCGTTCGGTACCCCGAGCTCGTGCGCTCTCGAACACGGGCGCCGTCATACCCGTCTCGACCAGGCCGGGACAGAGAGCGTTGACCCGGATGTTGGTCCCAACCAGTTGGTAGGCAATGGTTTGTGCCATGCTGACGACGGCTGCCTTGGAAGCCGAGTAGGGCGTTCCTCCGGCGTTGGACCGCAGACCGGCTACCGACGCTGTCATGATAATGCTCCCAGACGACTTTGGCTTCTCCGCTGATGTCTTTCGCATGGCCGGCGCCGCGTATTTGGCGGCAAGAAAGGGGCTTTGATGGTACACATGGTAAGCGATGCCCTTCAAGAACGAGACATGATAAAAAAGACCAATTCGGAAAGAAAACAAGACGTCCTACCCGAGCGCGTTGACCCTCATCGTATCCATGAACTCATCAGCATCAACGTCGGAGAACTTGGTATGAGGACCAGTGATTCCAGCGTTGGCAAAGAAGACATCGAGCCGTCCGTAACGATCTAGAGCATCCTTGACGACCTCGCTGATGGCCTTCTCATCGGCGGCATCAAACTGCCGCGTGTGTACATCCACGCTGGGATATAGCGATTCGATCTCGCGCTTGTGTGCTTCGAGATTGGAATCATCGTAATCGCAGATATAGACTGCCTTTGCCCCATTCTGGGCAAACTGATGAGCGGATGCTCGGCCAATACCGAGAATGGAGTTTGCGCCTTCAGAAGCATTAGCTTCAACCCATGATAAATAAGTGGCCTACAGCAACTGAAACTCAACTTACCGGTAATGATAACCACTTTCCCAGTTACTCTAGGTCCATTCGAGTCGCCAGCCACTTTGACAACGGGCGGGATGGCGTTCTTATCGGCGGCAAGGTGGTTACCAATGGCCTGGATACGGTTCTTGGCGGACTCGGACATTGTGAGTTTCCTTCCAATTGTTCAAGTGTGATTGTTTCTTCGTTTCGTGGCCTAGCAAGGTAGTCTGATCAAGACGTGGTAGAAGATCGCCTATAAGAGTTGGGAAAGCAATCAAGTTCGGACACATAAGCTGCGAGTATCACTGATGAACAGAACATTGCCGGCCAGCGCGGGGAAACCAAGCACTAACAAATCCGGGGGCGGGCCGAGGTTCAACTTCCCGCCCTTCTTGTATTGGCTCGACTGTCCAGGCATCTCCAACAACGGATGGCACTTTCCGTCATGTCTGTTTCTCCTTTTACATTAGAATGGCACTCCAAAACACAAAGTTAACGACATCTCCAAAATTCATTCTCGCCCCGGGCTTTTACCATGCCAAGTTCAAAAGCTTGAAGTCCAACTTCCTTTTCAAATTCTTCGTCATGACTGACGGACCGCCAAACCACCCCCCCCCCCCCCCCCCCCCCCTCTTTTTTCGCTGGTTTCGGGGAGAAAAGGACTGATGGTTTCCAGCAATCATGACACGACAAATCAAAGCATCATCTCATCCGTTCATTACAAGGCCAGGTCTGGAGAAAGATTCAAGATGGTGCTTCAAGGCCGCCCAAGACGTTGGAATCGAAGCTCAATAACGACCTTCGTTTCAACCCCGATGCCGGGCCCGGCTGAGCATCTTGGTCGCACACTGCATCAACACCCCGAGCATGGCATAATCTCTCGCCCCGACTGGCCAACCTTTTCCGAGCCGAGCATTCGGTGAAATCAGACGCGAGGCACAGATACGAAAGACCCCCAGCTATTCCAGGTCAACTTCAGTCTCCTTCTCTCTCAGCTCCAGAGGTCGTCCTCACGGTTGTTCCTGCTAGCCGCAATTGCTGAGCTTCAGACTTGGGTCAGTCGTGTGGGATGGGAACACAAGGCACGGTCAAACCCAACAGCGAGCTTCGACTCGAGACCTGGCACCATTGACCGGTCTCTTCCAATGTGTAGGCATCAAAACACGCCTTCGGGTCGTTACGGAGCATCATGGCCATGATCGGGGTTGGGTTCGCCTTGCTCGCGTCTTCTTACTCCTGATCGTATTTCAGACTGGCCATCGTATCAGCATCATGGTCACAAACAATCAAGAATTGACGGGCAAAGGTCCTTCCAGTCGGAGGCTGATGAGGTTTCTGCGAATCTACCAGGCCTTCGCCAAATGGTATCATTAGCGGATAGTGGCATTCTTCCATCTCCGACCGTTGATTACCTCCGTCGAACCTAGTGCCCGGGTCTTCGAGAACGCCTCATTTGGAAATTCGATATGAAATAATCCTCAGGCACCTTCATTGACAACAGCCCATGGCTGAGACCAGACGCCCTTGTCGCGCCCAAGTACGACTTCCCGTCATTCTCTTGCCCGCTAATTTGAGATGGGCGCTTTGCAAGTGGGTTAATCGCCGGCGATGCTGGGAATTGCGATGCAAACTTGGATGGAAACAAGCATGTCCAAAGACAATCGTGAGACCATCTCTCAATCCACGTGCCAGATGTACCAGAGCTTCAGAGGCAAACATCAGATCTTGAGGCAAGCCAAGCCAGCTGAAAAGGGTGGCCACAAGCCAACATTCAACAAGTCTCGGAATGTGTCCAAGCCCTGGCTGGATTACACGCAACTACACAACACAAAGGTGTGACGACATGACAATCTCACAAGTCTCCCTCACAAGTCTCACTACGGCTGTATAGGACTTATATCCTGTCACCTCAGCGCGGATTCCATTGGGTATCCAGAAGCGAGGGCCCCGGTCCGTCCCTTCCTTCTTGCAACCTGGCCCCATACATAATCTCGGGGAAGTCGGACCATACGACACGTTTGTAACAGCCATTTTCAGCACAAAGCAGCTCGTTTCATGAACTGTGGGCTCTCTGACGCTGTCGTGCTGCGCGTACCTTCCTACAACGGCTACTCATCCCGGGCTTTTGATCTATCCATTGGGTGTGCCATCATGTTACAGTTATACCATCCCCATGGCTTCTCTCGGCTCATGGACTAGCCGCGCTGGTTGAAGTGCCTAGCTCATGACGAGAGGCTGGCATATCCCGCCGGTGCTGCCGCTGTAATAAACCTGACGCAGCCTTTTCAGATGTAGCTTGTACCGTAACTCGTCCGATCACATGGACTAAGCCTTTGGCTTTATTGGTCAAGCTTTGGGAAAGAGACAGGACTACTCTCGATATCCCCGTCCACGCTGAAAACCCGGTAGTGGAGTACTAAGCTCCCCTTTTCCCCAAGGCAACCCTTTCCTCGTACTCTTATGCGTACTACGAGGCCTGTGCAACCGTGGGTGAGGACTCGACAGGGAAATCTTCCTCTTTGCGAAGCCCAGCGGATGCCTGCAGGCCCCCAAGCTTTTAGTGGCAAGACAACCTAACCCCTTCCCGGTCCTCATACGAGACTATTCTCGTCGGGCAACGGAGACGCGCAGTAGCCGTGTAACACAGAATCCTCCTTTTCCAGGAGATGTGGATCTCCTTCTGACCCGGCTGATGCTTCGTTTGTTCCAGCGCCAGTCCTCCTCCCTCTACCTGTCCTTTTGTTTCTCATTCTCACTCTTCTTTCTCTCCAGTGTACATGTCTAGCAACCGCTCCCGTGGTGACTCGAACGATGTTGTGTTCCCGTTCCTCAACATCATGGGCCTCTCTTATCTCTTTTAGGACGCATGGCCCTTGGTGAGAAAGCTATCTGGGTCGAGTATATAGTATCGCGCAGAACTTCACACCCGTTCCCACGGGTCTCTCGAGATCTTAAGCTCACTCCTTGAATCTTCTGCTCGAAGAAACGCCACTTATCGGTTGGGCAGGCGAGCTGGCTGTTATTCTCACTTGATTAGTTATCACCACTCTCTTGATTTAATATCCTTCTTTCTCCCGAGCAGACAATTTCATCCCCGTCCAGCACTTTTGTCTCTATACATTCGGCACTTCCCCACGCGATAAACTCGCCATATCGGTGTCCGGTCATGCAGTTATGGTGAAGTAACAAAGTGCTATGCATTTGACTGTACCATCGACTTCCAGCTCGACTTCGTACACATCCTGAGCACCAACTAGATGGCCTTGGAGGTAGCGGCGAAAGGTATGGAGGGTTCGAGGGTCGATGAGGAATGCGGGTGCTATGTGGAAGCGATCGAGATTCGAGCCGAATCGCCAAGAGCAGAAGCGAAACAGTGCTTGCAATCTTGCATGGACCAGTTTCTTGAGACGGTGTCGGTCGACCACGAGACCCCGGAGGGCTGGAAATACCTTTGCAAGGATCTGACGAGCACGACGCCCAGCTCTCGATTTTGGTCGCTATATTGGTGCGACACAACGTTTTGCGGAGTCTGGATAAATCAGACGGGAGGACTGCAACAAGACCGTGAGTGGTAGCCGGAGAAGTAACCGTCAGTGTCTCGGGCTAAGTAGGACAACTAGCAAACGTCGACCTAATCATCAACAGCTGCCAGGAGTGAGTGAGCATTTCCAGTTGGTCGTTATGAGCTTGGGAGTATTCGCAAATGCTAACGTGAGATGGCAGCATTGGATTTCACTCGGTATTGGACCCCGGACCACCGCCGAAGGACTTTGTCTGCCAAACCAACGAAGGAGGAGCCGGGCTTTGTTCACCAACAGGCGTCAAGATTAACCCTGTGTCGACCCCGTCCCCACCGGTGATTCAGGAACCGATATCCATCCCCTCGACTTCTGGAAGGGCGACGTTTTTAAGCACAACTGCGCCTTTGTCCTTATCAACGTCCACAGCAACATCAACCACAACTGACGATGTCTCTCTCATAACGGACCCATCATGGTTATCAGCAACACCAGCCCGACCCACGGTTGCCGAGTCCTTTGGTGTAAACAACGGGACTACAACATCCAAAGGCGGGCTCTCCATGGGGGTCAAGGCGGCAATTTCGGTATGTTCAGTTACCGGGTTCATCGTGATGGTTGCTTTAGCCTTTCTATGCCTGCAAAGACGAAGAAAACACCGGTCTGGCCTGGATGACGTCCGGGGACGGCCTCGCTCGAGGTTAGATAAAGGGATCGCTCCAAGGGGTTCGCCCACGCCGCTAATTGCGTCCAGCCACGATTCCAGGCCACTGATACCCCCTCTCCGCCTACGGGACCGTAAGCTGCTCCCTTCGATCCTGCGTTCGGGCCACAACCAGTCACCTTCTCCGCCCCTGACGCCGCTCACCCCGGCACACAGCCATGGTGGCGGCGGCCCCTCCAGCGTCATGTTTCCGTCGTCACCGATAACATCGCCCACGACGAACAAGCTCGTTCCACGGCACGAGCGCAAACCTAGGGTTCACGGCACCAGCGGCAGTCTTCCTAGTCTACCGCCCCCGGCCTTGTTTGGAATGCATGGTTCTGGCGCACCCGGAAGCCGCGGGAGTCTGAGTAGCTATGGAGCAGGCTCGACAACAGGGCCGTCGTCTCTACGGAACGAAACGTTTTCCTTTTCTGGCACCACATCTCCGCCGCCCACATCGCCAACACGCCCTCCGCGACCGCATGAGGGGCCACTGGAGATACCGGACTTGGTAAAACCAGCTCCGTTCCCGTTTGGATCACGGATAAACCGACCAGCCCCATCTGCACCTCTCCAGCCTGTTTCACCGCTATCACATAGCTCGTCCTTGGCTATGGGCGGCAGCAGTGTGAGCCCAATATGGAATCAAGCGCATGCTATCTCATCGCCACGGGATGAAAGAGACTCTGGTGACCATCACGCTGTTAGAGAATACTCGGGCCGGGACCGTGGCAGCTGGGGTAGCTGGAGCGACGACAGTTACGGCAACGGGAACGGGAACGGGAGCGGAAGGAAAATGAGCAGCGCGATTGTTGGTAATTTTGGTCATGCGGCCGGAGCGCTATCACCCCTCAGGCATACCAGATCTATCTCGACAGGCGCAGCGAGCCCGCCGCCTAGATTACCGCTGAGGCCGATGGTCATCTCCACCATGTCCTCTACTGTGAGCAGCAGTGGCCCGATCGGGTTTGCGGTGACGGGAGGGCCGGGAAGAACAAGCACCTCTGCGGCCGTGTCAAGGTTGCACGATGAAGATGGCGGATTGTTCTGAAGGCGGACAGTGCTTTCTATCCAGTACCTGGGTGGTAGGTAGTACGGAGGCGGCACGACCTGGCACATCAAGACAGGATACAGGATTATAGGTACGCAAACGGGGCAGAGTAAGGCGTACAGGAAGCGGGACACGGGCAGACAGGATATTGGGCGCTGGGGGCACGGTTTTCACCACAACACAGCACAACACTAAAGGATACCCATCTTGATATGTGATGGTTTACCCCTAAACTTCTATTCTTTCTCAATTGCATGGAAGGCAAAAGGCGGTAGTCACAGCAACATGTATAAAAACCTAAATTGGCCGGCCGGGCTGGTCTGGGTGTGGGGTGGAAGCATCAGTGGGACTTGATCAATGACAGAGGTCGACGTTCGGGAAAATGATACATGACGGGATGTGCTTGTAGTGTATGTAAAAATGAAAATCATTCATGTCTGCTGTACGAAAAAGACCTTGAAACGGTGCTAATGCAGGCAATCAAGGCACCAAAGAGAGACAAGCATTGTGGGTTGCCGCGGAACGAAAAAACAGACCTAGCATCAAGGAACAGGAAAGAGATCGGACCTTGATTGTTGATCTCTCGTTTTTTTAATTTTTATTTTGCAGGGTCCAGTGAAGGACGCCCAGATTCAAAAGGACAACCAGGGCTGTTGTGGATGTTCCAATATGGAAAGTGATATCATTCCGCTGGAGGAATCTCGATATCTTAAAAGAGTGTCATACAGTATATTACGCGTAACATGCGGCGCATCTCGCTGCTGCTTTTTACTGCTTCGTTTCGCCACCATTTCTGCTTCTCCCTGGACATCCGGTGCCCGAAAACACGTGTGTCCACTGGAGGGCCGTCATGTCCGCCAACGAATCAGCTCGAACAGACGCAAATTACCAGTGTCACGTACTGTGCAAAGTCTTTTCAGTGGACAGCAATGAAGGGTGAATTGTGACTGAAGGAAAGGGAGGGAGATGGAGGATGACGGCACTTAACCACGGTCCTCCGAATAAGTAGGATTTTGGAGATCCACCCATGTACATCTTTCGAGCGTATTGTGTGGGCTGACATGGACAATCACGGGTATCTAGCTAAAAAGCGCCTTAAGCGGGGTAGCCCATGTGTCTTGGTATTTACACCACAGTACATAGACGTAATAATTTGACACCCCTCTCAGCCCTGGCTAGATTATTTGCTAGTATTCATCACGGCCACTTACGGCCCTCAACCCCAGCCAGACCCTGTCGTAGCGCCGTCTCCAGTTGCTCCCGTCGTTTTCTTCCCTGAGCTCTAGATATTTCTGACTGGCTCAGATCATTTGTTTTGGATATCTCGACCGGACATGCTTACGGCTGCAGCCACAGCTACAGTTACAGTTACAATTCCAGTAGCCAGAAACCACCAGCTACCTCTCTACCTCTACATACTCCCCGTTATTCTTCAAAGTCCATAGACGCTACGACTGGCGCATATCACCAAGTCGACCGAAGCAAGGCCATGACATGAGGTGCGCTGCCCTGGTCCTGGTCCGACACACTGGAAGACATGGAGGACTCTACGCCGACTACGACCACTTCAGCTGCGGCCATCGCTTCTGCTGCCGCCGCCGTGGCTACTCTTGAACGCCCCGTGTCGCAACAGTCCGTCCTCTCAACCACCCGGAGCCACCGTTCTCGAACTTCAAGCACCCCCCGCGCCCGCAAGAGGTTGACATCATACCCGTCGAGTTGTTCCGCGTCTTCCATCGCCCCGTCCGACAAGTCGCTTACTTCGTTTCCCTCCTTCTCGCCCGAGTCGCCCCGCCAGGAGCTGTCCTTCTTCGAGCTCAACCCATCCGCTTTCTCGCCCTCCATATCACCTTCGCGCAACTCGCGAAAGTCGTCCGATCCCATCTCCGTCGCCGACTCCGTGAGCAACGACAGCGACCCGCACCAAACCCCCGAAGCTCCGCGGCCCCAACGGATACGGCCTGCCTCTATTGTCCAAAGTTTGATCACGGCAGAGCCCGAGCCAGATACACGCGACGCACTTTTCCAAGATGTGCCTATTACCGCCAACAAGATCCCTGGTTCCCTTCACCACGCCGACAACGCCCACATTGAGCGTCTGATCGCTCGCCATGGTGCCGTCAACCTGGTCCGACAGATATCTCAGGATCTCGCAGAGCGCGATGCTCAGATCGCCACTTTGCGCCGACGTGCCGACGACCGAGAGCGCGCCCTGCGAAAGATTATTTTGGAGTGTGGTCTGTCCACCCTCGACCTGGAAACTCGCCTGCGCGCGATCGGGCAGGATGCCAAACATACGAGTCTGGCCAGAAAAGTGACCATCGATGGCGGATTATCGGACCTCATGAACGAAGCCATGGCTCACGACCTCAGAGCGGTTGGCACGAGCACAGGCCTGAATGACGCAACCATACGCGCTACCACCATGTCGGTGCCACCTGCAGCCGATACTGAAACCACAAAGGGTACAACCAAGGGCTGGAGAGACCTTCTGTGGGGTACCGGTACGACGGGAAAGAATTCAGGTCGGCCGAGCAGCGTGACCAGTGGTGGCACTGGTACTGGCTCAAGTGCTAGGGATACCTCCAAGACGGTCATCAGAGGTAGTGAGCGCCGCCTGACACTGGCCGACGATCCGTTCAACCCGCCAGAGACGGACTCGACGGACTCTGTGCGAAGCTCTAGTAGGGCATCCAGCATTAACTCAGCGAAATCGTCGCTGGCCAGTCTTGCTTTACGGCTGGTTGCAGGTGGTGCAACGACGGGACGTAACGGTGACATGCGCGGCCGTGCCAACACCGCACGCCAACCTGGGGGCTCCTTGAGAACGCCGTCTACATCAAGCCGCGCCGCAAGCTCCGTCTCCAACCGTACAGTCTCAGCCGCCGCCCAAGCAGGCCCTAGATCGCTCATGGCAATGCGCCGCCCTACCGGCCCCGCTAAACCTATTGACGTGCCCCAGCGATACCAGCAACAAGACCGGTGGGACACCATGGGGTCCAGCCCCTCGAGAGACCTTGTTTCTCGCCAGCAGAGTTATGGCCCGGTCGAGATGGACACCATTCTTCCACCCGAAGTTCAGCCGCCAACACTGACTCACATATACAACAACCATTTAGGGTCCGAATTTCTCACTGACCGTTTTGGTTTCATATACGACCAGCGGAGGAAGAAGCGGCAAAGGGAAGCCGCCAGGATGGCACGCCATGCGAGGAAGCCCAGCCGTACCGAGATGCTTAGCACTGGCCGGAACAGGCTATCCCCGGTCATGTTGGACGAGAGCTCTGGTGGCAGAGGAGACACGGCGAATGAGGCCGGGCCGGAATCTCCTTCGGCTGAGGAGCAACGGGATGATTCTAAGCCGAGAAAGTGGCAGGATTATCTCAAAATTGCAACATTCCCAACCGAACTGCTCTCTCACACCCCGTTGATTACCGTACCAGGCTTCGAGGTGATGGAAGGTGGTGAGGTACCTGAAGCACCCAGATCGCCTGGCTTGATAACGTCAGAGGAGCGTGGATTCGTCCCTTCGGCTACTCCTGCCATCGCCGCTATCGCATTGCCTGAGAACGAGGACCAACCCTCTCCAGACGAAGGGGAGCAACAATCGTCATCGGGGAACATGGCGAAAGAGGATGCGGAACCTGTTAGGCTGTTGTTGCAGAACCTTAATCAGCTCCACGATACACTGCAGAGGGAAAAGACTGTGCGGTGGAATGATTTCCTCCGTAAAGTACGGGCGGAAAGAAAACGGGACGGAGAGGCTGCGGCTGCTGCTGCCGCCGCCGCCGCCGAGGCTAGGTTTCAAAGGGCCGAAGCAGTGATGCCGGAAACGAGATTAGGAGACGGTGAGCTGATAGGCGTCGCGAGCTTGGGTATTCAAGGCAAGGTCGGACGTGCCAAGGCCAATGAGTTTAGGCAGCTCATACTCGGTGGCATTCCTGTCGCCTACCGAGCCAAGATCTGGTCCGAATGTTGCGGGGCCAAAGCTTTGCGCATCCCGGGTTATTACGATGACCTTGTCAACCGGCCAGAGGATCAGGACGATCCGCAAGTCGTGGCACAGATCAAGGCCGATATTACTCGCACCTTGACGGACAACATCTTCTTCCGTAAGGGTCCAGGAGTAGAAAAGCTCAATGAGGTGCTACTTGCCTATGCCCGGCGGAATCCGGATGTGGGCTACTGCCAGGGCATGAACCTCGTCGTCGCCAATCTTCTTCTTATCACCCCCTGCGCCGAGGATGCCTTCTGGATCCTGGTGTCTATTGTTGAGAATATCCTCCCGCCCAACTACTTCGACCATAGCCTGCTCGCATCCAGGGCTGACCAGCAGGTCTTGCGACAATATGTGTCCGAGGTTCTCCCCAAGCTTAGCGCTCACTTTGAGGAGCTTGGCATCACCCTCGAGACCATGACGTTTCAGTGGTTCCTGTCCGTTTTTACAGACTGCCTTTCTGCCGAGGCCCTCTTTCGCGTCTGGGACGTACTGCTCTGCACTCATGACGGTGGCGTGTTCCTATTCCAGGTCGCACTGGCTCTGCTTAAGCTGAATGAACGCCAGCTGCTTGCCTGTGATTCGGCAGCGCACATCTACAGCTATATAAACCATGAGATGACCAATCATGCGATCAGTATTGATGGTCTGATACAAGCCTCAGAGGCGCTGAGAAGGGTGGTGCAGAGAGACGAGGTAGAAGCAAGACGAGCGAATGCCGTGGAGGCGGAGAAGGAAATGAGTCTAGCCAGGGAGAAGAGACGAGAGGAGATGCAACAGCAAATAAAGAAGCTGGCGGAAGTGCAGGCGCAAAAGACAGTGGGAGCGCCGGCCGTTGCTGACTCGGGGGTGACATCGGTGGACGTTGCTTCTGGTGATTTGCACAAACCGACTGTGGGAGCCGATGATGGGATGACAGGAACTATATAATCGGCTGGAGGCGTAACTGCTTGAGTGCGTTGAGAGAGGATACATAAACCAGGTTGTTGCATAGGGCGGCGTTGCATTGTATTCTTCGGTCCATTCACGACGATGGAATTGTCTTATCGTTATTTCTCCTTTGTTACAGTTGGCAACTTGCTTCTTTTTGGTGTACGGGCCGGATAGGTGCACATATGGGATTGATACCAGATAGCGCATGGGACGGACGTAAGGGAAAGCAAATCAGGCTCACAATATCAAGTGTCATCATCCCATTGATTTATCCCGATATGCGATTCTTTCGTCCATCAGGTTGGAATTTCTTGTCTGGTTACTCTACTCGGCCGTATACAGCCGCACTGCAGGTGAGTAGCCGCGGTGTTCACATTGGAGAGGGATTGCGGTGGGATGCAAATCTACCACTCGTAACCTCATTTTACTATTTCGTATGCTGTTGTTCAACCAAGTTAAGCCTACAACCTGAGATGATATCACACATTCGAGTGGATTTGATATAACTCGCCCGCGAAGTGATAACCACTGTGATACCACGCACTCATAACAAGAAAAATAAAGGAAAAATAAAATCCGTTATTCAACAAGGCGATGATAAGTCAATAGGGAAAGAAAAAAGAGAATTGAAAGCAAGAAAAAACCCGCAAAAAGACATATTGAATGACCCCAACCCGATTTGAACGGATAACCTTTCGATCTGGAGTCGAACGCGCTACCGTTGCGCCATGAGGCCTTGTTAAACATGTTGCTTTTCTAAACCTTATCAGTGAGCTACGTCACTTGCAGCACAGAACTCGACCTTCGATCTCCTTTATGCCGGCTTATACTCGTCAGGGCTAGAAACGCCTCAGTCTGACCCTGTGCTGGCACGGGGTTAGGTGTACGGATTGGCGAAAGTGAATGGATTCGCCAAAAAAATTAGGTAGGTACTTGACCCATCCTGCATTTTGTTAGCAAATCAATGTACCACCGTTTATTTGCATAAAGCAGCACTTTTCGAAAAACAGGGTGACATGGTTACAGCGTTAATTTATATGGGGATGGATGTACCGAAAATTTCGCGAAATCGATTCACTTATCGCGAATCCGTGCACCTGACCCCGTGCCAGCACGGGGTCAGACTGAGGCGTTTCTAGCCCTGACGTGTATGCCTTCGAAGGACGGGAGAATGCACTCCGATTACCGGACAAGTTTGATTTGCTTTCTGAAACCATGGATAGTTTATGGGTTTTATTCTTTTCTAGTACTCTACCGTGCACTATTTGACCCCTCCACATAGCCAGCTGTATGTAGACTTCCCGACCATAGACCCCCGGCACATCAAACAGGGGTGAACATAGCCCCATGGCCGAATCTCTTCTCTGATAGTGTTTCTTGAGCACTAGGTACCTATTTTAGTTCTTGCCTTCCAATTCTGTCATGGCCCAAATAGCTTCATCAATGGCAGAGCTTCGTGAACCGCTGACCTGCCTCCGTAGTTCCCCAAGCCGCGTCTTCCAGAAGTCCCACCGGTCCCGCGAATATCCCGGCTCACCCTGATACAACTCACCAGATCTAAGAATCCTTGAATCAGTCTCATCCAAGTCCTCCGGCTTGCCCGAAAGTGTCTGCTCCCAGATGAACTTTCCAGCGTGCCTGATCCACAATGTGGCGACGACAACTCGCGTGTCCTTGCCTTCCTGGGACAGATCATCTAGGCTCTCCTCCAGACCATCGCGAAGCTCCCAGATGGGCAGTTCGCGCCAGTTGATTGCGCCCGTGTTGAGCAAAGTCGCTACGAAGGCGTTGAGGTTGCACCATTTTTCATAGGCCTTTGGATCTTTGACAGGCTCGAAGCTGAGGCTTGGATCTGACAGGTGTTAGCAACCATGGACTCATTCTGTGGCGTTCCGGCCGTGAACTGCCTTGAATCATCTCGTTTGCCTACCGTTCCATGCATCTCGGTTGCAGATGGCGAAGCCGTCCAAACCCTTCCAGGTCTATAGATTCAGTGTCAGCGATTCAATCCTTCGTGATTGATCCGTAACAGGAGACTAACAGGATGTCCGTCCAGACCGGCCAAATCATGGAGGATGAGAGCGAACCGGCGATGAGCCTCGTGATCGGCGGGTACTTGTTGCACTGCTGCTAGCAGGGTGGTGTATACGTTATATCGAGCGTTCTCAACCTCCGACTTCTTGTCCGCAGCGTCGTCGCGAGTGAGTGTAATGCTGTCTAGCTGCTTGGCGAGACGTATGGCAGCCTGGGCAATGAGAGCATCATCGTTGAGGTTGAGCGCAGTCTCCAAAGCATCAACAATCTGCGCGTTGGCCTCTCCTTCCTCTACAGGATTATCCCGAAGGACCTGTAGACTGATGAAACCGGTCTTGGACATTTTCTCGGTTGTCGTCGGAATCGTGGCCTTGGAAATGGCAACTTGGTGTTGTGGGAAAGTTAGGTAGCACAGAAGATGCGGGGTGCTAGGTTAAGTATCGAGCAGGCAGCACATACCTCTAGATACAAACAGACATCTGAGTTCCTGCCGTGATCGAGGAGGTGGGCTCCCTCTATTCTTGCCCCAAGTTGCACGCCGTGATTCGCGCGGGTGCCGCCTAGATAAGGTTTCATGCCTCCGATCTTGATGCCACAGAAGGAAGCAGTTTTGGGGTCGTCGCCCTCTAGCGCACGAATGCAAGGCACTAACTCCACCCCCGGGAAGGAGCGTCGTCCAATGACGTGTCTCAGCTCGACAACATGTTGTCCGAAAGGCCATCATCACCTGTCACGAAAAATATATGACAGTTTATCACTCAAGGCCTGTTCGGCTGCACGTTAGCACGTTCCCAGGTTAAGGTTTTGTATGTAGGATTACTGCGAGTTTTCTTGTTTGGTTTGAAAACCTTATTTTTCATGCACACCCTGCAACCACCTGCACTTACCCCAAATCCTCGATCTGACCAATCAGAAGGCCAGAATGTTCGAAATCCTGTCCTTAACGTACTACGTCTCGATTTACAACTATAAAGCTCAACCCCCTATAAATATAGGAGATAGCCGTCGTAGCAAAACTTAGACAATGGATGAGGCTATTTGCAACTGAAATTTACTATTGAAGTGACAATGAGAAGGATGGTGACGATAACAAAGATGGCGATGATGATGAAAAGGATGGTGGTGATGATGAAAAGGATAAAGAAAGGGAAAGAAAGAAGAACTAAGGTAGAAAGGAGGAGAGCCCCATCTTGCAGCCAAAGTCTTGGCCTACCTTAACGCTGCCTTAATGTTGCAGGAGTGCAGCTGCGGACCCTGCACGTTAACACGTTTATTTCTTAAAATCCCTACAGGGGGTGTAAACAAACTACGTCAGGCCCGCCGGTGTTTTGTGCTTTGCCAGACCCATAACCGTCAACATCGACTTGCCAAGAAGGGAAAACGGACGCATCGTACCGAGCCAAACCTGTGACATGTTCTTGATCTCGGGTTGTGACTCTGAGAACCAGACGAGCCGAAGTTCCGCTGTCATCTTGCAGGCGTCATCTGCACCCCGCAACGCCTCCAAGCATACGAAAATCTTGGAACGGGGGAGGCTTGACAACTTCCGTTGTACGTCTATAGTGTTTTAATCCTCCACAACCATCTGAGTGGTCGACCATGACTTTATCCGGCCGGGACAAGGCGGCCAGCCGGCTACCGAATCCTGGGGACCAGGGAATGACAACCTCCGCCAAGTATTTTCATGCTGTATTGGGTTGCGGAAGAAGCTCGATGAGGTTATGACTTGCCATCGAAACAACAAGCGAGTGGTGTGCACTGACGACCTGGGTCGTCTGACCGGGTATCGGGGAAGGATATGGAAGTTCAAAAGGAGCTTCATTCCCAGCTCTCGATGTCTGTGATGAAGGGTCCAGCATCCGAGTCTTGAGTTCACGATCCTGTCGATTACCGAACTTCCACGCTGCCCATTATGCTTCCCTCGGTCTCCCTCCTCCTCGCCGCCGCAGTTGGCACCAGCGCCCACTACACGTTCCCCAAGGTGTGGGTAAACAGCGGAACGACTGCCGACTGGCAATATGTTCGCAAGGCGGATAACTGGCAGAACAACGGTTTTGTCGACAATGTGAACTCGAACCAGATCCGGTGCTTCCAGTCTTCCCACAGCCCTGCCCAGTCGACTCTCAGCGTTGCCGCTGGCACCACCATCACATACGGCGCAGCCCCCAACGTCTATCACCCGGGACCGATGCAATTCTACCTGGCCAGAGTTCCGGACGGTCAGGATATCAACAGCTGGACCGGAGAGGGTGCTGTTTGGTTCAAGATCTACCATGAGCAGCCCACATTTGGCTCACAACTCACTTGGGCCAGCAACGGTAAGGACACACCATCCCTCACGGCAGAGGGCAGCCTCATGTACCTGTCCAAATACTTACACTACATCTTTTCCATATAGGCAAGAGCTCTTTCCCCGTCAAGATCCCCAGTTGCATCAAGTCTGGCAACTATCTCCTCCGTGCCGAGCACATTGGACTGCACGTCGCTCAGAGCTCGGGAGCTGCCCAGTTCTACATCTCATGCGCTCAGCTCAGCGTCACCGGTGGCGGCAGCACTGAACCCGGTTCCAACTACAAGGTCTCATTCCCTGGAGCCTACAAGGCTTCTGACCCCGGTATACTGATCAACATCAACTATCCCGTCCCTACCTCGTACAAGAACCCTGGACCGAGTGTCTTCACCTGCTAAACTCCGCCTGGCATGGGCTTCCGTATGAATGTATGAGGCGCCCGATCGAGGAGGACGATGCTCAACACTGGCTTACAAAACCTGTATATAGTTTGCGTACCTATCTTTAACTAACTGACGACATACACTGCCTATACTTTGCCCTTTGAGCTATTATCTTAGTCTCCATCCATCTTTCCAAACCACAGACTGGCCGTACAAACCCGAAAACTGTGACCAGGGCCACGGGGCGCACTTCTCCTCATATCTTGATTATGTAGATCAGAGTATAACTGCACTGGTAGATGTTGAAACCTCTCTTAGGTAATAGCTTTCTCCACAAGGCAGTTGTTACTACGAACGTGGCGTTGAGGTTGCATACTCCTCATCCTGGCACATTCGGCAGTCACTACTTGCATTTCTTGACGGCAATGCACTAGACACGGTATTAATGGTTGCCGGAATAATAAGATAGCATTTACCCGAGTATAGTATAGACGTACCATAGCGCGCAGGGAAGGTTCTGGAAAATGATCTCCTGGATGGTCTTCTAACTTTAAAATGGTCCTGAAGATGATCTGTATCCAACAAATAGTTATATGATGATTTTAAACAAGTTTTACCATCTTTAAGATAACCTTATTGATGGTATTAAAATTAAAATATTTTAATACATATAAATCGAACTACTGTAAGATGATATTAAAGATGACTACTCTTAATATAAAAATAGTTTTTGAAAAATACATCGTCCTCAAAGTCCTATTTCAAGAAAAAGAGTATCCTTTAAGGGAAAGACTATGCCTTGGCTTTAGATGTCAACTTATAAATCATCATATAACGATTTTGTACACGAATGAAAACTTTGCACTGGATTATTTTACGGTTGGGAGACCACACGAGTGATCATTTTCCAGAACCTCCTCCGCGCGCTATGTATCATCAGACTTGTTTCGGGAGTCATTTGCCAAATGCCTAAATTTCCTTCTATATTACCTTTTGATATCTAAAGAGGGCGTCGTACGTGCAGTACCTCTCCACACGACTCGTATAAGACCGAAAGAGAACGTGATTCAACAGAGGATTAAAGTATGCCTTTGTGCTCTCTCGGGTTTCTGTGTCGATTTCATCTTTCGTTTTTACACAGGGACACGCTTTGACATCGACGAATTCCCCAACAATGAAGCTCCTAATGAATATCCTCCTAGCTGCGGTGGCTGCTCAAGCCCACTGTACGTAAACCTGCCTTAAACCTGATTGAAGGCATTTGGGCACATTCTTTCAATGCTAACAAAGTCTTAGACACCTTCCCTAGGCTTGTGGCCAATGGCAAGCCGGATGAGAAGGACTGGACTGTCACTCGCATGACCAAGAACGCCCATAGCAAGCAAGGAGTGGAAAGTGCGACGAGTGGTGACATACGGTGTTATTCCGCGCAAACGGCCGGAAGCGTTGCAACTGTTCCTGCCGGATCAACAATCCGCTACATTTCAACACAGCAGATTAACCACCCAGGCCCAACGCAGTAATATCTCGCCAAAGTCCCGACTTCTCTTCTGCCACGAACTTCGATGGTTCAGGCGCCGTTTGGTGCAAGATTTTCACAACCCTGCCGACAATGGACAAGAAAAAGCAACTCACCTGGCCAGGTCAAAGTATGAAACCGCCCATTTCTTTCAAGTTCACCTTCAGGAACTTGTAACACAGACTGACGAATCTTTTGTAACAGATGAGTACACGACGGTAAACGCAACTATCCCATCAAACGTTCCCAGTGGCGAGTACCTTTTGCGGGTCGAACAGATTGCGCTTCACATGGCATCGCAGCCAAACAAGGCCCAGTTCTACATTGCCTGCTCCCAGATCCAGATAACTGGTGGTGGTAATGGGAACCCCGGACCTTTAGTCTCACTGCCCGGCGCTTATAAGCCGAACGATCCTGGTATTCTGGTTAACCTGTATAACATGCAGCCGGATGCCTACCAGCCTCCCGGGCCGTCTGTCTAGAAGAGCGGTTGGATGTCATGACCTTCGATGAAGAATGTGCAGCTCGGCGAGTAGGTGGGAAAGACGGGTGGTGGACTAAGAAATAAATGTCAGAGGAAGGATGTGCCTGGGATAAGGTTAGGGATCTGGCTCTGGGTTGAGGGTCGAGGGAATGAATAGAGTGTCTAGTTTCAGATCAGAAAAAAAGACCGTCATTGCAACATTGAGGCGGGCTCAAACAGCTAGACAGACATATAGGTACAAGACTCGAGAACAAGCCCAGCAATTAATATGGGCCGCTGGTCTAGTGGTATGATTCTCGCTTAGGGTTCAATCCTGAGCATTCTTGCGAGAGGTCCCGGGTTCAATCCCCGGGTGGCCCCAGCTTTTTTTTTTAATCTTTTATTTGCCCACTTCTGCACGGGTACTCGTAACCTCCGACAGATTTCAAGCCGAGCGCTTCTACGAGCTATGTATGGCCAGCCAACGGTTTGATCCAGACCTAATCCTCTACTAATGGAGCAAGAAGTCAAAACCACAGAGTAACAGCAACGAGCTGAGTAGCTTGATCGAGTCTGTCAAGCGCAGGGCGGCAATGAAATAGTTAAGTCTCATATGCACTCACTTTGCCTTTCCCACATATCCAACATAGCCACCAGGAATGATAATCACGTTTGAAGACAGATGAATGTCCGTCATCAAAAAGTTCTCCCATCATGTCTGTCATATTCACACCGCACCATAGGAAAGAGATGTCATGGCCAGAATTTGAGTGCTATGTCGAAAGCAAACCTATTGAGAGAAAAAGAAAACAGCAAATAGAAGAGGCAAAAGCCACACGAAGCCCCACCAGACAGAGAGTTTTCCACAGCAAATGTGCCCTCCACCAGCCCCCTGGAAAGTCCTTCCAGAACTCGTTGCGCACTCGAGTCCAGAGTCATGCCCCGATATCAGCATCCGATCAATCCCAGCTTGGTCGATACTATCTCTCAAGTCCCAATCTAAGCAGCCAATGTAGCGTTGATGAAAGCAAGAGCCTCAGGCACGCGGCGCTCATAATCGAGGTGAGGAGCGAGAATGGTTAGCTGGCCGAGGCAGACGAGGTCACCGGTGTTGCAGATGACGAGTCTTGGACTCGGGGAAGTTGGGGATGCGGCCGCCGTCCTGGAGGCGCTGGGTGTCACCGTAAGTCACGGCGGCCACGATCTTGTTCTTGACCGCCTCGGACATGTCCTCGACGGCGCGGTGGACGAGGGCTGCGCCTTGGCTGTTTTTGTGCGGTTAGTATGAGTGCCAAGGGGGGAAGGGGAGCGGGAAGGATGCCATGTCCATACCTGTATCCAACAACGACAATCTTGGACTTGGGGCAGTCGGTCGCCGCCTTGTTGAGGAGCCTCTTCATCTCGCTGATACCGCCCAGGTCGGCACCGCCGGGGAAGAAGTTGGTGGACAGCAGGGCAGGTTAGTCGATGCCCTCGGTGACGACACTAGTGACGCCTTGCGCGGCCTTGATGCCGATGGAGGTCGGGGGGCCGAGCCCATGTTGCCGACCTCGGTCGAGCCGCGGGCGAAGAGGAAGATGACGGGGCGGCAGCCGAGACGGGTAAACTCGATGGATGTGATGCCGGTCTGGGTCTGGCGCTCGCCGAGGATGGCTGGTTCGTTGGAGACGGGGATGGGGGTGGCGAAGGCGAGGGCCGCGAGGGAGAGGGCTACGAAGGACTTCATTTTGTAAGATTAGTGGTGGGATGGAAGGAAGGGTGGTAGATGGTACGCAAAAGAGTACATAGTTTCAAGAAGATCCTAGGTGGCAGTTGCTCGCATTGGACTGGCTGTCTGGCTGGGCTGATGCTGTCTGGCTAGGTAGAGAGATATGAGATGTTTGATCAGGGAGTTTGAAGACGCCGTTATACTTGAAATCTTCATGTCGACGCTTCTCTCTGGCCACATGCATGAGAGCCTCGATGAACTGCTTCCACTCCACCCTGAATCACCTCTCACCCAGTCGCATCTCGACATTCTACCAAGTCCTGCAGCCATCCTCCCCTCTCGCGGAGTTGAAGGCCAAAAGCATAAAGATCTCACGCCCTCGGCTGGCCCATCTCAAGATCCTGCCTCGGATGTTACACGACTAGTCCTCGCGAAGTCATAGTCCGTCGCTCGCGATCAGCCAAGCAACAGCAGTGCGGAGAGCGAAGGTCAGCGTGGTCGAGCATAGCAGGCATTAGGTGCGCTGCTTTCATAAGTCTCAGCTCCCGGGTAACTATCTCGTAACGAGCAAAGGTGCAGTAGCAGTTCTAACCCCTCGATCTTTCTCCAAGCTCTAAACGGTCATGCCTGGAAGCGGCAGAAGCCGTCGCAAGACGGTCACGCTTCACCACATATTGGCCTATTCCTAGTCTCATTCACTCAGCCACCTCCGCTCGGACCATCGTAGTCTTGGAATTCTTTGGAGGACCTAATGGGGGATATTGTAACGGGTCTGCCAGAGTAAGGCACAGCGAGCAGTCGTGTAAAGGTTGAAATGCTATATTTGACTAGTCTCTTATAACAACGACGCTCTTCAAATTGTTAGCTCCTATTTTTTTTCCTGCGGATCCGCCTCGCTTTTCGGCCGCTATAGTAGAGTATGAGGCGCGTGGCTTGGAACTTGCGGGTCTAAATAGTGTAATATTAATTTACGTTTGTACTAAGGTTAAACGAAAATAATAGCTTTGTGTAAAAATACTTAATTTCTATTTAGCCTCGGATAAACACTCTAATATTATATAATTATAATAATTTTAAACTTAATTAAATAAAGTATCTGAGGATTATATATATTGTAAGTTTATACTCTTATATTTTTTTTCTATTTCTGCCATATAATAGGAATTTTTACCCCCGTAGGTATTGTTAACGTGTGGCTAGTACTGTGTCTTGTAACTGCTCTGTACTACCCTGTAGTATAGTAGGCTGGTCACTGGGGAACTTAGTCTCCACAGAATGTGTTAGAATAACAGGGCTTGGCCATTGCGTTCTCAGC
>MU859392.1:0-23232 GCA_033297205.1 Pseudoneurospora amorphoporcata
GTGCGATGCTGGATCCCTAATCAAGCAACACAACGCTGGATATTGAAGCGTGCTTTGGATCCACATCTTTGCACTACAATGCCTCCCCAGCTAAAGCCGACCCGGGTTCTCCCGGGTCGGCTTATACGCCAGGGATCTCAATCATTAATGAAATGCTAGATTTCTAATCATTTATTATTACACGTATATATACCTACAATTGCTGTCTAAACTGGCTGATATCTAACGTTGTGCTGATGTGGAGTACTTATTGTAATGAGCTGGGTACTGTGCCGAGTGCCGGGCCGGGATCGGAAGTGGTGATGCCGGGTGCCTAGAGTCGTGGTGTTTAGTCTGCTTCGGGAATTGGTATTTTCTCTAGCAACCTCTTGGCCTTATTAGTAGCCCGTATAACGAATGTTCAGTTAGATGTTATGCGTAGAGCGCTCAAATCGAAGGGTTTATCGAATAGAAGGCCCTGCAACGTTTTAACCCGTAAGTAAGCTATATATGTAAGCCCAGCTTGGAAGTCTTTCTTCGAGATATCGACTACCGCTATGTCGAGTGTATAACCCTATGATTTATGTACCGTGATGGCATATGTAATGACCAACGGAAACTGTGTTCTTTTACACTGGGCATTCCTGTGAGATAGGTAGTCTCGTGTAATCTTAAAGACTGGCACCACATTCTGGAATCTTTCCTGGTCTTCTTTAGGAAAGTAGGGAGGCCCAGTGTACCGGTCAAATTTGACGAGTATAATAAAAGGGGTGCCTTCTGGTTGCTCTTCATTATACATTTCTCTGTTAGGGAAGTTGGCATCCCATGCCGCATCAAAGACTGTACCTAATGCACCCTTGACTAGGCCAGCCTCAGTCCAGAGATTTTCAGTAAGCATAACCCTACTGCCTATTATCAACGGTAATTCAACCTGTAAATTGTTGACTTCGGCACTATTAACGTTTTTAGTACCAACACCTTCGTGCTTAGTATGAAGTATAAGATATGGCTGATTCAATGCTTTCATATGCTCGATATTATATGCTTTAACATCGTCGCGTTTAGGGTAGATGCGTATAGCATTAGCGAAGGTGTCCTGCTCCTCTTGCGGTACCTGGAGTCGAGATCGAGTGCATAGTAACTGCCAATGTTAACGGGTAGGCAGATTATTTCGTAATCCTTCCAATGCATCCCTGAATGCCGCTTGATCGTCTCCCTGTTGGCGAACGATTTGCTGCAATTCAACGGTTTTGTTGAATGCATAGTAGCAATTACGCCCGCCAGCCTCAAGAGCTGATAAAACCTGTTGATCATGAAACAGCGGTTTTTGTCGTATTGGCAGCAATTGATAGAAATCACCAAGTAGAAGGATACTTCTACCACCAAATAGCTCAGTCTGGAATTCAGGGAAGGCCTGCCGCAGTCTTTGGTTGATAAAGTTGATCGTACGAAGGCCAAGCATTGATTTCTCGTCAATAATGAAGTATTGATATGGCCGGAGTCTTCGCTGTAAATCGGTAAGGTCAATGCCCGATAGTGCTGCAATGGCCACTTCTGGATCATTCTGGTTGACGTTTTTGAGAGCGATGGGTAACTTGAATAACGAATGTAGAGTCTTGCCATTGATATTGTTAGCTGCTACTCCAGTTGGAGCACTACGGATAACCGGATTACTCTTTCTTGCTGCTTTAGCTATTTGCTTTAGTTTGAAAGACAAAAGCCGAATGAGATGTGACTTCCTAGTGCCTCCGCGGCTATTAACCTGTAAAAGTAGGGGTGGGATACGGATGATCTGTTGAATGTTATTATTATAGTTAAGAATAGACTGATAATGAGTAACGAATTGATTAAAGATGACTCTCTGGACTGGATTGAGGGTGCCAATAGCTGAGGAAGTAACGGCCTCGGCTTCTGCGATCAAATGACAGTTGTCGGTCTTTATATTTCCTCAATAATTGTGTTGCAATTCCAGCAAGTGTTGATAACCCAAATGGTTGTGCCAGTTGTATAAGACATCTTGAGGCCTATAGCCGAGTATCCTAAAGTCTCGATCGTCGTCATCACCACCTCGTTGATGTGCAGGAACCTCTCTGGCTAACACTTGCCATGGTTCTCGTCGTCTTTCTTCCTCGGCTGGGGGTTCAAACTCGTCGTCTGGTTCGCCATCAGGTATACTACCATAGTAATCGTCAGGGTGGTCATGCTCTTCAGTGCAAGTTAACCATGTATCAGAATAGGTTTCCCACTCCTCTCGAATCCCGTCTCTTTTAATAACACCAAACAACTCGACTTGAGTTCGATGGGGATGTTGCAACATTAGCTTAACTCTGCACCACTCTTCATAGTTGGCTTGGTCTTCCATATCGGATTTGTAAATAGGGTAGTAATTGAGTACCTTCTTTTTGGCACGGTCTCCTAAACGGTGATTACTATCAAATCGAGTAAGCCATTCGAAATAGCTGATGTTCTCGAGGTTGCCAGGGCGAGATAAATACTTGGAGTATAGACTGCGAGTTTGAACTGGTTGACCGTGTCGAATAAGAACTCCTGCTGGGGGTAACCGGTCTGGATGACGACAATCAACATCAATGACCTTCCGGGTACTTTGACAAAGCTGTAAGTTAAGAAGCAAATGACTGATTTCCTGAGCCGACCAATCTCTTTCAGCAACTAACTGATTCATCATCTTTGCAGCAAAGGAGACGGTGGGCCTTGCAGAAGTAACATTGGGCGCAATCTCTGTAGCAATCTCTCTGAAAGTCTTTGACTGCTTTTCTGCTTTCGAGCAGTATTTGGCAATATAGTTGGTAACGGCATCATGGCTGGTGCATGGCTGGATATCCGTGTTGGCACGCCATCCTAATGTAATAGTCCGGTTGTGATTGTTCATACGATCATCATTTCTTTCTCCATCGTATAACTAATACTTTGAGTTAAGACTCCATGTGAGGTGTGCTTCTGGGTGGTGATTTCTGGGAAAGTGAAAACGACAGACTTTGAGTACTGGATCATCGGGTTGAAGAGCACCCTAGTTAAGCCGTTTAACACGAAGGCAATAGTCGTCGGTATAACGGCTATGTCGTTGCATTCGGTTGACCATTTTAGAGAGGAGGTCAAAAGTGGGTAGGTAGATTCCTTCTTCTTCATCACCAATCCTAATAGCAAGGGGATCTCCTTCACCCTATTGGCCAACTCTTTCCGGCTCTGGGTTGAAGGCGGTGACGTGAATACCCCATAGCTCTGCAAATTCCTTCCGAATATCCTCGTTAGTTAAATCAGGTGCATTGATATATAGTATCCAGTAAACCCTATGGTTATAGCCACTACCTCGTGCCTAAAATTCAACGCGGCACCACCAGTCCTCGATTTTAAATTTTGGAATCAAGACATACTCTTTAAATAATTCGAATCGTCTATTGAGGTGATATGCGGCGATATAGGGGTTCTCTTTCAAATTCTTTCTTGAAATCCGCTTTTGGCCTTCTGCAGAAGCAACCTTCCATTCTTCATAATTAGGCATATGTCGAGCAAGGCTTTCCCAATACATATCGGCCGCACTAAACGTCATGAATAGAGCTGGCATACCCAATGCCTGAACATAGGCACGAAGTTCACGGCTTCTTCTCATCCAGAATGGCCGTGTACCCCGTATAGAATCGGAAAACCTAATGACTAAGTCTAGTAGCCGACGTGCCTCGGGAGTGTCGTCTTCAATCGCCTCTCTCAGTTGCTCAACACTAGCGAATTCCTCTCTATTTGAACCCCCACGACCAGACTTTACGAAAAACTTTTCGAATTAGACTGTTTACACATCAAGGCGTTAAAAACAACAAAAAGGAAACGGTAATGCTTTGCAAATCGACCATTATACCATTTGAGAGCATGTTAGATATATTCTTCGAAGTTGATAGATCGCATTCGGGGCTCAACGAAATCGGCTTTCCCTTGGGGATAAAGGGTTAGAAATACCCATAATAGAATAGGCTGAGATCTATCCCATTCCCTTATAGGGGTATTCCGTAATAGGCCGGGCTCAATAAATAGCGGAGGTAGAGGGTGCTAGCCGGGGGCGGGTTCAACCGGTATCTCACCCGGGGCTTGACTTGCCGGGACCGGCCCTCCACCCAATTATTGACGAAGTTGTTCCATATCGGCTTAGTTAGCTACGAGGTTAGGAAGTGCTGCGACTTCTGGCTCAAAAGCATCCTCATCATCGTCCTCTTCATCAGCGGCATTACTATTGCCATTACCCTCTTCATCCGGGTTAAGATCCTCGTCAGCCGGGAAGTCATCGGGATCGACTTCATGAATGACCAAATCGTCATATGCACTGCCGTTAGGAAGGTTTGCTAGTTCTTCAAACCGAGCCTCGACAATCTAGACATCTCGGTATCCAGGATGGTTGGCTTTCAAATAGTCGAGCCAGACACGAAGCTTGTTCGGGTTAACTGTCATAGTCTGTCTCATTCGCCGGGCAACACGGGGCTCATCCCTAGCTCTGCGAGGCCGAAGAATAACGATATCGAGGTCCCGGGGTAGTAGGGGTAACTGCCAATAAACATGGCCAACATCACGAAGGAAGTTAATAATGTGACCAGAATATTTATACTGGGAACCCTTAACAACCCAGACATCGACAAAGACGTATACTCGGGCAATAAGTTGTTCCTCGACTTGGTTGAACTCTGGTAAGTCTGGAACAACACTAAAGTCCAGGTTGTTCTCGGCGCTGAAAAAGTATAAATCACCAGGAGCTCTCCTATCATCGCGATTATGACATTGACGACAGTATTCGTTGAGTATATGCATCCCAAACCATCTTTGTTGGCATCGTGGACATTTTTCTATGTTGTCCCGTCGTTCGGCTGCTTCGAAAGATTTGATCATATTGAAATCGACATCGGGGATGGCTCTTCGTAGAAGATCTTCCGGCCCATGAAATAGGGGATCTCTTTCAAACTCAACGCTAGGAAGTCTATGAAACTTAGGACGCCGAGGGGGAGTTGGCGGTGCAGGTAGTTCAAGACCATCTGCTCCTACTAGAGGAGGCCTGGGACCACGACGAAGTGGCCTTAAAGCAGCCCTAGAGGATTGCCGAGGCGTAGGAGGTTGAGGTGTACGTACCGGTGTGCTAAAGGGATTCGTAGACTGTGTTCGAGGATTGTCGTCTTGACACAGATTGCAATATTGTCTTTCCTCTCCATTATTGAGGTTAAAGAATAACCCCCGCATGAATACCCTTCGGCAACGCAAACAGAATTTCTTCTCGAGGTCGATATTTCCATAAGGTGCACCTAGTCTGCAGTATATACAATGCCCAATCTCGATATATTTTTCGGCGATACCTCGAACAAGGCCACAAAGAGGGCAAAAGAAATGATCGACGTCTGGATCATCGCCATTGAAAAAGTCGTTGTTATCATCGTAATTGTTGAGATCTTCATTGTTGTCATCATTGATGCCTAGATTTCGCCTCCTCTGGGTCTGGAGCGAAGGGGTGACGGAAGTTTCTTTATTGTTACGACGACGATGACGGTGTTCTCGCTGGATTTGGGTGATGTCGCGACGTGCTCTGGTAGTCTCTAGGGAATCCTATACAAACGTAAATAGTTAGTACTAACTTGATTGATGATTGATGAAACCGATAGATATACTTGTAAATTCTTTCCTCTTCGAAAGAATAGTGTGGTTGAACGAGCTACACGATCTCGATTCTCAGCCCACGCATCGACATCAATGACTCGGCGGGGTTGTGCTTGTGCCGGTTGTGGTCTCGCGGGGGCAGGTGCCAAAGGACGAAGGCCGGGAATCTGAGGAGGTCCCATAGGTGCTGCCATGGGCAGGAATGGTTGAGCCGGCCGCTCGGGAGGGTTCTCTTCATCACAATCGGGGACGTTAGGTTAAAATACACCTGGCGGAGGCCGAGGTGCTTGTGCCGGGCAAGGAGGGGATAGCACGCTGGCATTTCTCTTCTTCTATTAAATATATATTAGTTGTTTGGGGCCAGCCAATACAATATTGCCTAAGTCGCACCCGCAACCCCCCGCGGCTCGGATCTTTACCCTCGGGGGCACCATTCACCCGCAGGTAGTAGAACGATGCAGCATTACTAGGATTCCGTATAGGATTTACGCATTTTGAAGGATTTACCGTTAAGCAGGCAACACCGGTTGACTGGCGAGGGGAACGGGATCGGGATGTGCGGGATGTAGGATGGTGTTCTTACCTGAGCTGCCCTGTCGCGACAGCCTATACAATTCTGCACAAACTTGTTGGGATCTCGCTTATTGGCAAATTCTGGGACGGGTTTGTTTTGATGGCATGCCTTGCAATATCTGGTAGGTACATCCATAATAATGACGAAAGGAAAGAAATGCAAAGAACCCCCAGAAAGAAACCCCCAGAACGAAAAAGGAAATCCGTCGCACGGTCGCACCACCTGGAGACGATGTTAGAAATGGGAAATAAGGCGAGAGAAGGGGAGAACCAACCTGATTTCAATCTGAGAGATGGGCGAGATCTAATACTTGAAAGGAAGAGTAGAGAGGAGAGTTTGGGAGTTGAGAGATGGGGGGAGGCGAGATTCTTATACCCGTTGCGAGCTAGCTTGCCGGTCGCTTGCCGGTCGCTTGCCGGGAGACAGTTGGTTATGCGCGTTTTCTGTCGTCGCGACTGCTTCTAGCGGTAATAACTGGCGGTGAGGTTGGTGTTGAGATAGAATCGCGATGATGATGATGATGATGATGATGATGATGATAATGGTAGTGAGGTGAAAGGTCGAGGTTGAATGGCGGGGATGAGTGCGACGAACAGTTGGTCAGTGCGGGTGCCAGGGTTTGCCAGTCTAGTCTGGACTGCCAGAGGTTTGCCAGCCGTTAACAGACGGGGCCGTGCATTTCGTCGCAAAAATGGCAGGACCCAGTGCGTTCTGGCGCGGACTGTCGAAAATACTGTCCGCGAGTTGACCAATCAGAAGAGGGCTTGGCAAGGTGCTCTGACCAGTCATAGGGCCGTGCACCAAGTTGACCAATGAGAGGCCTGAGAACTTTGCGAGAAAAGCTGGCTTAAGACGAACCGTCCTTCGACTCCGCTTCGGTGGATGTAGGTCCCTAAAGTGACACTCTAGACTGTGAAAGTCATCCACCTCTACATAGTTGAAGCACGCTTCAATAAAAGCCTAATGTTGTTGAGTGAGGTGGGCAATAAGTTTCTACTTTCTGTCTGGGGTGAAGGAGAGTATAAAGAAAGAGTGTTCCAAAGGAAACAATTTGGCGAATTGCAAAACCTACCCAACGAAGACTTCATTAAATTTCCGACACCCATTCAGCCCAAGGATGGTATATAGGGTAGTCTTATAAGGCTGGACGTTACGTTCAAAATAAGCAGTATCAACCGTAGCTGTATTATTATTTTTTCTGCTAGTTTTTCTTCTTAATCAAGTCCGCTGTAGTATAGATAGCGGGACTCGGATCCTGAACACGTAAATCAACACTGTAAATCTTGTACGATAGGTGCCATAAACACCATCGTGAACGCAATTGATCTATAGAATCGCGTAATGAAAAGATTCTGAGGTTGTGCTTGTTGTGGTTACCTTCTAGTAGAATAAATCCAACTGCGACAACTCGGACGTTCGCTTCGGAAGCCGATAGTCCGTTTATTGAAGTGTCGGGTGCTCCATAAGGTGTTTTGGATTCCCCTTCTAACTCGTTTCATACGTAGGTACAAGAGAAAAGTTGGGACAGGTTCCTGTTCCGGGCGGATAAATGGCGTTTGCTCGTTCTTTTCTCGCATCTCTTTAATCAATCAACCCTTCGAGAAGGTGCGGAAATGTAGCCGATAGTAATTGTGGGAAGCTGTGTTTCTAGATATGGCGGTCAGAACCCTAACCGTAGAGCTGGCTCAGCCAGCTCTAGGGTTAGGGTTCCTCAACCGCTTGGTCGATGTGGGTAGTCTGCTATCACTGTGGCACGTGGCTAACACTAATGTCCGCTGAATTTCGAATTCGATTTAGTTTGAGGAAGGGGGAGGAAAACATAAGCTGCTTATAGAGAAGAAAAAGTAGGAGGCGTCCTATTCGACTGCGCCGACTTCATCGGCTCATCAAAGCACGCCTTCTTGTAATACTCATCCAGCTTCTCATGAAAATCAGGATGCACCCTCCCAATCTTCATTACCCTCAAACAATCCTCTACCGTAAACACCCTACTACAATCCAGTCTCGCAAACGGGCTAATATTCTGTTTCCCCTCCTCTATAATTACCGCGAGGGGGCCAAACACGATGCCCTCTTCCTTGTCTGGCTCAGGCGGCGACACGCTTGTCGAGTACAGCACAGCCAGGTGCTCGCCTCTAGCTCGGTTCTTGGCCATGGATTTGGCACCTCCGTTGACAATGGCAAAGCACAAAGAGTGGTGTAGTTGCTTGCGAATGACGACGAACCACTGGTATCGACCGTAGGGTTTTTTCCTGTGTCGCTATAGTCCGGGTACGACTCGTGGTAGGTGAGCTCAGAAGGGTGGGCGCGAAAGGAGCCGGAATATTCGCTGAAGGGCTCGAACCAGACGGTTTTAAAGATGCGGCCTTTTATAAAGAATTTCTGGGGTTTATCGATTGTAAGGTACTCTAGTGAGAAGTGGAATATATCAGCTTATCTTGCTTACATGTTCTTGGATATATGAAGTGGAGCAAAGGAGGAAAATAGGTAGAATGGATGAGATGATTTACGTGGTGGTGGGATAGTAAGCGCTGCTGCCTGGTTGTTCGTCGACGACAAGGGGGGATTGACTTTAGTGTCCTCTATTTGGTATTGTGAGTATCGAAGTACGATATCGCCAATGTAGTCGTCCTTCCCGTGTATGCCTAATCTGCATTGTTCATAATTCACCGGGTCTTTCCGATGGACGTAGTCTTGGATTTTGGAGTCCTTCTCCCATTTTATACTGACATAGTCCGTGATGGGCTTTCTGTGTTTGATTGCTTTGGGTATTAGCGTAAGGATGTTTGTTCCAGTTCTAGGGACAAACATTTCCAAGCCGTTAAGACTCGGTGGTAGACGGGCTCTAGCTGGGATATCCATCGCTTCTGAGCCTTCTATCTCTAGACTTGGTAGATGTTGAGGTATCTAGGTATGTGTCACAGGGATAGATCGCATACCCTGTGCCTTAGTATCATTGACTAGCATGGTCGTAGCACCGGGACTAGCCTTGGCACGAGGGTTCAACGAGCCCTATGTATGCCCTGGCTGGCGCACACCTCTTCTTTCCTCCCTCGTACAACAACATATGTCATACCCTATACCTAACGGTGCCCTTGCCCCGTGATAGTATGCATATAAATATCTAGTCAGGCGAATTGTCACAGGTATAGATCGTATACCCTGTGCCTTAGTGTCATTGACCAGCATGGTCATAGCACCGGGACCAGCCTTGGCACGAGGGCTCAACGAGCCCTATATATACCCTAGCTGACGCACACTTCTTCTTTCCTCCCTCGTACAACAACACATATCATACCTCAGACCTAACGGTGCCCTTGCCCCATGATACGAATTGTCAGCATCTACCTTCGTTGAATATGATAAACAATACCACTTATACGGCTATTCAAAAAATCATCACATAAACGGTCTCTAAAATAATAGGAGTTAATTTTAGAAACTTCAACTTTTTTTGAAAAATAAGGATTTTTGACCACGTCTACCAAAAGCCTTCTCTCGTATCACACTTGAAATAGAAGCAACGGAAAGAACGGATAAAAGACTAAACTCTTAGGGGGTAACTAGGTACCTTCAATTGATATATTTCCCTAACGAAGGTTTTAAGAACCCGCTATAAGGGTGTAGCTTGACGCCTGGTAGTGATATGGGTTTGTAAATGGACACACTCTATTATTTCAATCTTCCTAGGACTTAGAAGCTCGGCGACTTATATAAAACGAGTTATTTTAGATTAGACTGCAGGCCGAAGGGAAGAATACTTCCAAGTATGAGGAAGGAGCGAATTGCCTCTGGTACGAACCTTACAAGTTGTCCCATCCGCGTCTGAGGCAAGCAAAAGCAAACTTCAACCGTCGTCAGCCATTATTGACAATCACCCGTAACTATCTCGGGGAAGGCTCTGAAATTTCCCTAATTCGCTAAGGACACGTTCGCATTACCCAGTGGCTGTTAGAGTTACGGATGTCCCACTCTCCGGAGGTATGGCTCAATAGCGTAGTCGCGAATCGTGGGCTCAGCTAATCGGCTCTTCTACAAAGGTATTAACGGCTGCGCCGGTAGTGTATTGCAAGCCAACCACTATAGTTATGATATGCTAGGATGGAAGGGAAGAGGTAGGCTAATGTAAGCAGATGAAGAAAATAAGTTAAGGCAGGTAGATAAAGGAGGTAAATCATAGCAAACATCGACAGTACCTACCTACCCAATTACCCTCCAGTCCTACTTTAGTTTACAAGTAATAATAAATACTAATAGTAGGGCGAGGGATAGATATTAAAACTTCTAGCTAACGATGGATATCTTGCAGCTTCCTCCTTAACTCTGTAATTGTTTCTCCCGTAACTATTTCGGGGAAGGCTCTCGATTTGGAGCGCTGATTGGCTTCAAACTGGTCTCTATTTGTAGTTACTGACTCTCTTGCTTCCCCTACCTTCAACCCCCTATCTTCTTTCTCCCTCTTCCTTCCTCTTCTTCCCTCTTCCTCCTTCTTCCTTACTTTTCCTCCCTCTAACTTGCTCTTCCTCTAACTTGCTCTTCCTCTCTCTATCTTCCCTCATCCATTATCATAGCACCTCGTCAGCTGGCCTATATATACAAACTGCAGGATCGAATCAATCAACTAGATTCAATCCTAATTAAGTACCGCAACCTATTGGAGCATCGTCTGGTTATTGCGTACAGTAAATTCAAGCGCCAGGATACGAGAGACTGACAGCCTCGCAAAGTTATTCGGCGTTGGTCCCGACTACTCCTTCTCCTCATTTTTACTACCAATACTCGCCAAAGCTAAACAATAGCGGCTATTAAAAGCTTATTTTACTGCCTCAGAAAGGCGCAACACATTCTCGTCTCTTTCGTTAGATTGGCGACGTCCTGTAAATCAAGCCTGATGTTAGCGTGCTATATTAACGTTTCGTCTTTCAAGGATCAAATGTAGCTTTTATGCTGCAATGGAGGACATGCCAAAAAGGCAACCAGAGGGTTCACTTCGGGTAGCGTTTGTTTTGATATCAAGGCTTGTTGGGCCGCCGCCACTTGGTAAGGTTGGCTGGCACTTGGCCCACTTTCACTTCCAGACCACACCAGTATTTTGTCCTTCTTCCTTTCTCTTCCCGTAGCGCTTTCTTTCGTGATCATCCACAATATCATCACTTCTTTCTTTGATTCAGCGTATCGCTTCCCACAGGTTATGAGCCCTTAACTGCTTTGCGATCTTCGAAGTCAACAATCGAGCTGGTACGTTACGAGGTTTATAGCAAATTCAAGTACACCCTATAGGGAGAAAGTCTTGGTGTTTTTGATTGATTTGCACGCCTATTAACGAACGCGACCTTCTTATCGACTCCTTATTGCGCCTTCTATTAATAGTTGTATCTAGCCTATACGACTCACCTTTTATACGACTTACCTTTCTTTTATTACCTTTTCTTTCAACGTTACCTTTCCTTTACGTCGTTATTTATAGCTTCGAGCGAAGTCTTCTTTCCTTTTCAGTCTACTCTCATTCACTGTCATTATGGCTTTGGAGGTCGGAATGAACATCGAGCAGTTGCTCAGTGAGTCTAACATTGATAGTTGGGACAACGCCCTTTGTAACATTCTCGATGTGTACGGCTTACTCAACTATTTCGACGAGGATGTTCAACCTCCTACTCTAAAAGACCCGGACGCCCCGACTGCGGCTGAGAAGAAGGCTGCCGAGAACTGGCGTGTTGAACGCGCGCGTGTCTTACTTGCTATTATGAATTCTATGAAGAGTCAAAATGTCTAGATTCTCCTTTAGAATTCGGGTTGGAATCCTGCTGACCGCGACCCTAAGCGCCTCTACGACCTTATTAAGCGTGTAGTTCCTAAGGTCTCCTAGGAATCTATCGGTATGGTTATTAAGGAGTATACCAGTCTCAACCGTGCCTCCTTTGACTCTATGGCTTCTTTCCTTAACTGTCATTTCTTTCTTCGTAAACGTTGGAACGATCTTAAGCTTACAGTCAGTCCTCAGGTCGAGATTTGGTTCCTTCTCAACGGACTTGAATCTTCTTATCCTCTCTATTACCGTTTTTGGGTTAACGACTTGACTAACGGTCACCTTACTATGTCCGATTTGCTTGACAAGCTTAATACTATAGCGACAACCGAGGCTACGACGCCGGCCTTGTCGGTGTAGGTTAAGGCAGGGACTAAGGAGAAAGAGGATATAAAGTCTAGCAATAATAAGAAGGATAAGAAGAAAGGCCGACGCGAGATGATCGACTGCACTCATCCCGGCTGTAAGCGTCAGATTCCTACCGGCTTCGTCTATGCCGCTTGTGGTTATTACAGAAACCCCGACAATGACGTCTGTTGGTAGTGTGAACCAGACAAGGCACTAGCTACTTGGTAGAATAAAGAGAAGGCTATTAAGGTTTTGTAGAAGATATTTATAGGTACTACCGCTCTTGTCGTTTACAACTTAAGTAATCTTAATAATCCGGCTACGATTGGATCCAATTTGCTGTTTGCCAATAGTATCCCAGAATTCAGTATGCTGGGCGCTATACTCAACCTAGCGGGTTTTTATTAGAGCTCCCAGCGATATCCTTATTCGCTGAAGTCCAACAAGCTCATGAGGCATTCACCAAAGACAGTGTTGTATACGATACCGGTGCGGCGACCACGATCTTCAACCATATCAAGTGGTTCACCGACTTGCAACCTTTGCCTTAACCTATGACCTATGTTATAGGTCTTGGACCACAGGGACAAAGAAGGCGAGAGAGAGAAGGATGTTGTATTGAAGAAGGAAACAGAGCTACGAACGATCGCGGGGAAAAAGCTAGCTAAGCCTGGTGGTGCTGGGAAGAAGTGGGCCTAGCCCGGCAGGCACGGCTGACCGTGAGCCGGCTGGGCACAAGAATAGGTGATGGTAGGACTCACTACGCCTACCATGTGGGCACTGTTGAGCTCACTATACTGTCAGACGACGGCGCCTTTGTTCGAGTTATTATTAGAGATTTTTATTATTGTCCAGTTATACCTGCTAACCTTCTCAGCCGACAATCAATGCTCGACGCTGGAATGGAATGGAATATGTGGTCCAATTCTATTGTGTACGCTCACACGCCCAAGACCACCAAATGTGGCACTCTTCGAGGAGGAGTACCGGTTATACCGACTTCCAAGCCTCCCGACTTCAGTCAAAATCGGATCACCCCCGGCCACGCCCTACTCGCCTCAATCAATTACCAGACCATGTACCGACGTTTGATGCACGCCGGGAAGGAGACGGTTATTAAGGCTTGCAAGGATGCTAGGATCGATCTCAAGAATATCAATAACGACTTCTGCGAGGACTGTGTCTTCGCCAAGTCACAAGACGTTATTCCCAAGACCTCTCACTCCGGTCGCTACCAGGCCATTAGAGTTCGTCAGGATTGACGTCATCTATAATAAGGAACCAGGCCACCTTGGCTACCATTATACGGTCTACTTTGTCGACATTTTTACAAGCTATTACTGGGTACGGTTCTGTGTTAATAAAGGTGATGCTTTTGAAGCTATTAAAGAATGGAAGACTTGGGTGGAGACTCAAAGCGGCCTCAAAGTTAAGGTTGTTGGTATCGATGGCGGTCCTGAATTTAGATTGTCAACCTCTGATTTCCAGAAGAGCAAGCTTGTCGTGTGGGCAAGACAAGAAGGCATGGAGATCTACAAGTCGACGGCCCATTCACCTTGGATGAACGGTAAGGCAGAAGCGGCGGGCAAGATTATTATGACGCGCAGCCGCGCCTTAATTATCGAGTATAAGATTCTAGTCAAACTGTGACCCTTTGTCATCGACAGCGTAGTCAAGATTCTCAATCTTCTACCTTCCAAGTCCAACCTAGAATATAAGAGTCCTTACGAACTCTTCGCTAGAGCAGCCAATTTGCCAGAGTCGTTAGTCAAACCGTATATATGCTACCTTCGTAGTTATTTCTGTACTGCTTACTATCACATCAAACTTTAGAAGAGAGTGCAAAGCGACAAGTTCGCTCCTAGGTTACGAAAGGGTAAGTTTATTGCTTACGATGACTTTTACGGCCGTATTTACCGTATTTGGGATGAAGAACTGGGAAAAGTCGTCCGGGCAAGTGCTGTCCGATTCCATGAGGGTGATCACGACAATCAGGATCTTCCTGTCGAGGATACTGAATATGAAGTCATCTTTAATGACTAGACTGTTTAGGAGATTGAGGAGGTTATCGCTAAAGGCTAGAACATCTACGTTACAGTGCAAAATACGTGGAAGCCGGATATTGAGGAAGAACTACAAAGCCCTAAAGCACAGGAGCCACCTTCCTAAGATTTATCGCTCAAAGCGCCACCCGTCCAAGAACCCTTTTAACCTCTATATTTCACGCCTTCTACTACACCAGACCCTAGCTTACAGTCTATAGAGGTCACCCAAGCCTAGTCTGAGAAGACTACCGCTGAGATAGCGATTCCCTCTATTGAACCCGTCGAAGAAGTTATCTTTTAGATGGACGACGAGGATTACAGAGATTTGGAAGGAGAGGCTCCTATTCCCCCAGAGGAATACCCTTTCCCAGAAGATTCACCAAATCTGGGTGTAACAACCGCTTCGGCAGTTCGACCCTAGACTCCTCCGCCTTCCCCTTCCCCTGCTAATATCCCTCTCCCTCCCCCTACCCCTGGAGAGGACATGGTGGAGCAACCGGTACAACCTCAACAAGCTTCTTCTCGACCTCGACGAGCTGCGGCACAGAAACCTGAAAGTTTCAAATATGGCCAGGAGCAAGTCACTGATGGCACCAAGAAGCTGGTGTTCTTTAACGATAATTCCCCACCCAAAGCTCATTCTCTTCCAGTCTTTTATTATAGCATTGATGAACCACGCATTATTCTGCCTCAGGTTGTCTGCCTTACCTCTATCAAAGTCAACAATGATCTTCAACACCTTGATAAATCTAATATCCCGAAGAACTATCGTCAGGCCCAGCGCTTGGCCAACTACGAGAAGTGGTGGCTTCCAGCGATGAAGCGCCAGGTCCAGTCCTTGGAAGATTAAGAGGTTTACTTCCTGGTCAAAAAGAAGGATGGTATGAAGGTCTTGCCAAGAAAATAGGTGTACGACGAAAAGATGGATCCACATACTTATGAGCTTACTGCCCGAGTAAGATAGGTGGTGTACGGTAATTTCGAAGACGGAGCCTAGGATTTCCAAGATGTTTACGCGGCTGTGGCAAATAGCGTCAGCGTTCGAACCTTCCTCGCCCTCATAGCTGCCTTAAATTTAGAATATTACTAGTTCGACTTTAATACGGCCTTTTTTAACGTGCCTATTCCACCCGACGATATTTATTACGTCCAATAGCCAACTGGCCTTGAAAAAGGCCACGACATAGTCTGTCAATTGCGACGAATATTCTACGGCCTCAAGCGCAGCTCTCTATATTGGTTCAAGACTTTGGTTCCCGTTATAAAGAAGTGTGGATTCGAGCCACTTGGTGCGAATTACTGTCTCTTCTGTAACGACAAGCTTAGTATAATAATTATCCTACATATAAACGATTTCCTCATTATAGTAAAGATTGTCGATACTATTAACGAGATTAGCGAGAAGCTTACTCAACACTTCAAAATGAAACACCTAGGAGAAGTTAAGATGTTCTTGGGCTACGAGGTTATTCGGAATCGCTTACAACGTACAATCTTTGTGATATAGGAACGATACACCAGATCGTTGATATCTAAGTTTGGATATAAGGGTCTTCACAGCGTCAAGTCTCCTTGGCCACCCAACTTCGTTTTGGAAGATAACGATTTACTCCCCAACGAAGGGAAGCCCTACTTGAAAAAGACAGACTCGGTTAATTACCTCTCGACAGGCACCAGACCTGACATCACTTACACGGTAAATCGATTGTGCGAAGGCAACGCTAAACCTACAAATCGCCATCTTAAATTGATGAAGCACCTCTTCCGCTATCTTATCTATACGGCTAAGCTTAGTATCCTTCTAGGTGGAAAGCCGTTTCCAGGCAACGACAACGTCATCAATCTGCGTCTTCGAACATATGCGGACGCCTCATTTGCCGACGAGAAATTCACGCGCCATTCGACAGGTGGTCATGTGGTGTTTTTGGGAGCTGGTCCAGTATACTGGAAGTCGAAGAAACAGGCCTTTGTGACACTGAGCACCACCGAGGCTGAACATTCGAATCTCACCCCGGCAGCAATATCTGCGCTTTGGATCTCGGGCATACTTGCAGAGCTGGGAGCTTCCCAGCCAGCACCCTCGTTGATCTACACCGACAGCAAGAACGCTCGCCACCAGGCCATGAATCTACAGGTCGCGGCAAGGAACAGGTGTATCGATGTACGGTATAAGTGGTTGATTGAGCAAGTCCAACAGGGCAAGTTCACGGTCACCCACATTCCCGGCGATGAGATGATCGCTGATGGCTTCACAAAGCCACTCAACGCTGAAAAGTACGGAAAATTCGTTAAGATGCTAGGTTTGGCATTTAGGAACATTGTCTCGTAAGGAAGCAGGTACATAGGGAAACAGGACAGGGCTGAAAGAGCCACAGGGGGTGGAAAACACCAAGAAAGGTATTACGGGATTGTTTACATGTATGATAGCTGTGTTGGTCTGAGGAGGTGTGTTGGGCCGCCGCCACCTGGTAAGGTTGGCTGGCACTTAGCCCACTTTCACTTCCAGACCACACCAGTATTTTGTCCTTCTTTCTTTCTCTTCCCGTAGCGCTTTCTTTCGTGATCATCCACAATATCATCACTTCTTTCTTTGATTCAGCGTATCGCTTCCCACAAGGCTTCAAGCCTCGCTTCGAGCCAAGCCCCATACAAGGATACCAGGGGGGTGAGGGTATTAACACGGGCTCCCACCCAGGTTTAAAGCCATCCCACCCTAGCTGCCGGCTTCTAATCCTAGAGCTATAGTTAGCTTATCGCTCTCAACGCCGCCGTCACCGATGGAAGGGAAGAGGTGAGCTAATGCTGGTAGATGAAGAAGGTAGGTTAAGGCAGGTACATGAAGGAGGTCCATCGTGATCAGTTTGTCGTAGTGGATCCCTAAACCGCGATCCAACAAGATAAGAGCGAGAGATTCCCTTGCTACGCTCTTATCGGACTCGGCGACTAACTGCATACACATAATTAGGCCGAGGTAGTAGGAACTAATTAGGAATAGTCTTCTAACTGAGTGCAATCTTAGTACAAGTATTAGGACGGTCAACTTTTCTCGTAATCCGCCCAATTATATTCATTTTTTTAGCGCCGCCTCCCCACTCACCGTAATGCCTCCGTCCGAACGATATAGATATGGGAGCTGGTGGTTCAATTTTTTTAACCCTACCACGTAATTAAAAGACTCGTTTCCTGTCCTTCCTGCTCCCATAGATAAGCAGACATATCGGTGGCTTATCTATGGGAGCCTTTTTTTGTAGATTTCAACAGGGGTTTGGATGACTCAGCTAAAAACGCCGCCGCCGTTTCTTGAACCGTTTTCCATTACCTTCGCCGTCGAGTGCACCGTTCTACTTACGCCAAGCCCAGCTGAGTGGGCTAGGTATATACTACATAAGTGTCATAGGGTTAGATCCCCTGTGACTGGCTATATAGTTGTGCATCCCGATGTTCGTTGGCAAGCGAACATCGTCCTATCTTTTAGGTTTGGCTTGGTAGTTAGATGCATTGCTGCCTTGTTATAACAAGGTACTTACCCCTGCTATTTACCCCTGATACTTATTCGATATACTTAGTACATCTAACTGGAAGGTGTGGTTGCTTTTAGGAGGTGTGGTTGGCTTTTGGGAGGTGTGGTTGGCTTTGGTGAATACTTTTCTCTGTACGTATATTACTTTAGGCGAGTTAGAAGGGCCCTATGTGACGAACGGCAGTCTGATTTGCCTAAGTGGGATAGTTGAAGGTTGATACTATCAGAAGACGTTCGGTGAAGCCAAAAGGTTCACAACAAGTATAGCAGGGTTATACTAGTTTCAATGATGATGATCTGTTGACTACACGGAGCCCTTATTCTTAGTAGTGCTTTGCTGGTTGACGTTGATATCGGCGATCAGACAAAATATCACGGGGCAAGGGCGCCGTTAGGTCTGAGGTACGATATCTGTTGTTGTACGAAGAGAGCAAGAAGGAGGTGTGCGTAGCCAGGGCATAATATAGGGCCTGAGTATGGCCCACCCTAGGGTGGGTCTGCTCAAGCCTCAATGCCCTGGGCTGAGCCCAGTGCCATAGCAATGGCTGTGCATACAGCAGGGCATTCGTCAATGGCACACAAGGCACAGGGCATGTGATCTAGCCCTATGACAACAATTAACACAAAAAGAGGCTGATAAGGTTTAGTTTGGTGTATGCTAAAACAAAAAAAAGTCCATTACTATCTGCAAGAGCTTTCTGGCCGATTATACACGCTATGCAAGATATAGGTATATATATATGAAAGTCTTTTCGGACCGTAGTGAAAGTCGTTTCATACCGTCGCCCCACCCTTCCCGCGCGCCAAGGCACACTAATGCACACCAAAATTTTTGAGCTCGTAGAAACTCAGACATCCGGAAACGAGGGCTCCCAGTAATGCCCTTCTTGGGCGCAGATATGTCGGTGATTATAACGTACAGCCCAGTGCATATAGTATCGTACAGTGAAAAGGTCCAAAACATTGCCCATCACTGTAACTTGTGTGCGTTCAAATGAAGAGTCGGACATGTGATGCTCGGATTGCCGTCCATTCGTTTCCTGTATCTCCGCGATGAGCCAATGCGCATAATTGTTCTCTAGACGTAGCGACCCCACAGTGCATCCCCCCCCACAACGCATCGCGTTCCACATCGCGTTTCCCCCCCATCAACAACAACACCCTCCTTCTTAGATCAACCACCATTTTATCAAATCAAGCCCGATCGCACTCAAAACTATCACGATGAGCTCGGAAAAGGATCGCTTAATCGATCAAGCACTTGAAGCCATTCACAACGGCCTATCCCAACGAACTGCAGCGAAGCAATACGGGGTCGCCCAGTCCACCCTGTCCCGCCGCCTGCGAGGCACCACATCCAAGCGCAACTCGAAAATATCCACCCAGAGGTTATCGCCAACTCAAGAAAGCTTCCTATGCGACTGGATATTGAATGAGGAGAAGGCTGGCCGTGCTCCCAACCGTCGTCAAGTATCAGGGTTTGCCTCATCCATCCTCAAACAAGGTCATGATACTGATCCTCTGGGAGCACGATGGATAGACCGATTTCTGAAGAGAAACCCCGCCATCAGGACCAAACTTTCGAGCCCCCTCGAGTCCGCCAGAGTTAGAGGATCTACCAAGGAGGCCTTCACGAAGTTCTTCGACCTTCTGGAAGCTCAGATTCGTGAAAAGGATATTATCCCAGCCAACATTGCCAATATGGACGAACATGGACTTCAAGAGTTGGAAAGCAAGGGAGGAAAGGTGCTTGGGACCGCCCTGACTAAAAAGGCATACCTAACAACAACTGATGCAACTACCTGGGTATCTATAATCGAGTGCGGTACTGCAGAAGGTTGTCGTCTTACACCTGTTGTCATCTTTATAGGTGCCAGCCTGCAGGGCCAATGGTTTCCAGACGAAATGGACGACGAACTTAAGACTTGGAAGTACGACAGCTCCCTTACCGGTTGGAGTAATGCCCAGGTAGCCTTACGATGGCTGAGGGAGGTTTATCTACCAGAAACGAAGCCTAATGGCGATGCTTGGCGCCTTCTGATCCTCGATGAGCACTCCAGCCACCTGACCGACGATTTCCTTATGGAAGCCTTCCGTCACAAAGTCCAGCTCGTTTTTATACCTCCCTATATCTCGCATAAGACTCAGCCTCTCGATCGCTCTGTCTTTTCAGCTGTTAAGTCGTATTTCAGAGATGCAACGAAAGATTTTGCCTCCTTTCCAGCATCTGCACCAGTAAATAAACAACGGTTTCTCAAGTGTTATCAGGAAGCATCACGACAGGGAGTAAGCTCCAGAAACCTCAGATCAGGGTTCAGAAAGACAGGAATATGGCCAGTGAACAGATCTATCATCATCAACGACCCCGAGGCTATCCTTGACGACGATGCCAGGCCCGCCGTCCCGACGAGCCTCCCAGAGCCAGAACACCACCCATATCAGACCTTTCTAACCGGAACGTTGTCTTCAAAACCCCCAGGAAGTCCAGAGATGTGCTCAATGCCATCCACAACAAGATATCTGTTCTTGATCGCGATGTTAGAACTGTTATTACCAAGACAGCAAAGACGATTGATGATAACGCTATTGAAATCGCTGCTCTTCATCACAAGGTGCAGTATCTGGAGACAGAGCTGGCCTCCCAGAAGCTCAGAACTAAAAGGAAGGTTAAAGAAGGGGGTAATGATACATTTGCACGTATAGAGGAGATCATTGAGGCCCAGAAAGTATCCCAGAAACCTTCCAAGCGCCAGAGGGTTACCCAGATACAAGATAGGATAACTGTTGCACCAGAAGTACAGCAAGCACTTGCACATTCACTGCATGTAATCGAAGAGCATGAAGATTAAGATATCTACATTTGAAAGGGTAGAAAACCCAGCAAAAGTGGCTAGTTTTCGATGTTGTTGGATTTATGGCCATGTTGTTACATGTGATGCGTTGTAGGGGGGGATGCATTGTGGGGTCGCTACGTCTAGTTGCCCTCTCTCATGTCGGACCCCCTTATGACTTATCACCCGCTCAGCCCAATCATCTTCAAAGGTAAAGCTGACAGGAAGCTGTATCTTTGACTACTCCAAGAAATCCTACGCGATGAAATCCCATTTCGTTCTTCGTCTGTGACTACCTGATATCCTGAATCCATCCCAGAGATACACTCGTTTGCCGATGCCGCATCTTCCACTCCTGGGTCACGACCTTGCAATTTCGCACCCCGGCGAACATAGGATGTTTGTTCCTTCGGTAAGTAAGCCCGCTGGGCTCACTCAAAGTTGCCTAGGATAGGGCCATGTCCAATATCCGCCCCCCAAGAAAACTTCAGTTTTCCAGAACCATCTTCGCTTCGTTTGACGCGGATACACCTAGTAGCCCTCTGCCTCACGCCGGGCGGATGACGTTCCCTACAAGAACATGCCCCTCTAGCGACCCCTTCATATTCATGCCCATGGTAGAGGAGACCATATAGGCAGTACTCAAAGCCGATCTTTCCCTCCTTTTGAAATTTGTCCCAGTCTTCGATACAGCAGAAATCGGCTCTCCCATGGAACGCGATAAGTGCCAGAAGAACCCATTCGTGTCCGACTCGTTCGCAATCGAAGGCCATAGAAGCTCTGCCCATAGTGTCCAGTACAAATCCATCAAGAGCTGTGCAGTTCCGCCTCCGCTGTGTAAACGCGTCCTCCTCTCCCCACTTGTATTCATATGTGTCGCCCTGCTCGTCTTGCTTCACGCGTTTCTCTGCAACATCGAGATCATCATCCACATCCATGTTCTCTGTGGACCTGCTCCGCTTGCGACCCTGCTCCTTCCCATTCGTTATTCCCGCAACCTTCCCCATCATCTTTCCCTTCGCATCCTCCAGCGCTTTCCCCACCGCGCGACTGAGCTGGACCACCTCCGCAAGGATCAAAACCTTCTCCTCCTCGACAAGTTGCAAGACCTCAGACTGGGTATCGCGAACCTTGGCCACAACCTTGTCCTCGGTGTTGCTCAGTCCTTTTTTGACGCTTGATGGCTTTGAGCTAGTACCAGCTGAGCAGCTGGAGCACGTTGAGGTGCTCTCTGGGGTTTGAACTTGGCTCCTCTTGAGCTCTGCTAGGTCGGATTTGACGGCTTTGAGGTCTGAGGCAAGAGAGTAAAGGAGCTGCTTGATTTCCGAGAGCTCGGAGTTGGAGGCCATTTTGGGTGGCATGGATTAACGGTTGTTCGGGCCCGGTGAGGGGTCGAGGATTGGGGACGTTTATCGAGGCGAGGCCGTGCAGTAGACGGGCTGCTACGAATGGCACCAGCCGTTGGAGTTGGCCGGAATCCCTTCGTTGGACCTCCAAATTATGAAAGAGAAGAAGAACTACGAGAATAACTTTCAAATAGAGGACGAAGAAGGTATTGTGATAAAAGATTAAGCAGATGGATTGAGGAATGCAAGTGCAGTGAAAGAGGAGGGGACCGCTGTGGGAGGCCCAACCGTTGTTCCACAGCAGGCGCTAAGGGCGCATCATATGCAGCATCTGAGAGGCCGTTAAAGCGACTGTATGGGGCCATCCCTTTAATGGTGCCAATTCATCATTTTTAGCGTGGCATGGGTTGTGACCAGTCGGATGGTCTCCCTGCACCCTCCTCTACATCTGTGACCATATAGATACAGTAATGACCCCTGTAGTTGCAACCCCCCCCAGATGCACAAACCCTACTTATTGCACAGCCAACTGGATGCCGCATTTACCTCCCTATACTGGGACTGCAAACTGCTTATTGCAACGCTGATTGGCCAAAATGTGCATTAATAGGGGGGCTGACAGGCCATTTCTAGCATCTGACAGGTGCAATGGGCCGTCAGACTAGAGGGTTAGGGTTGTAAAAAATTCTAGATTCGACTAGATTCTAGCCTAACCCAGGCAGTCTGTCGCCCAGATTCTGGTGCCCAGCCTACCTCTTTGCACCACTACCTCCTTGCACCTCTTTTTACCCACATTCGACCGTATATACACTCAACTCTTTTGCCCAGCTCGTTTACTAGTGACCTCCTTCCCTATACAATTTGTAAGCGACTCTCTGTCTCTCTACAACCGACCATGCCTCGCGTTAAGTACGATACTCTCAATTGGGATTAGCGTTTGAAGCTTCAGAAGTGGGCAGACGCGCAGAGCTCCCGTCCGTCCATCAAGAAGGCACAACAGTTCATCATGTCGCAATGGAGCCTCGCGGTCCCCTACTACTCGATTTCTCGATACCTCGACAAGAAGAAGAACCCCGCGAAGCTTGCTTTTATCGACGAGCGGTCTGCGCAGACCAAAGCAAAGAAACTACGCGTTGGGCA